>VMDO01008843.1:0-25324 GCA_007922755.1 Pedetes capensis
AGTTTGAGGAGAATCAGGAGTAAGGCAGGCATCGTGAGCAGGGTACAAAGGAAGCACCCAGAGCCCCAGCCCAGCTTCCAGCCAGTGCTTAGAGCTGGGGAGCTGGACCTCCCACCTCCTCTGCAAGCAGGAAGGCCCTAGCTCTTACCTTACCTCCACCCCTCCTCCCAAGTGGCTATTGCATATCAGTGAGACAATGATGAGCTACAAATCACCGTAGTAATCCAGATGGTTGCTCACTGTGGTTCTACACCTGGAGGGAGCCTCCCAAAGCCTGTCCATCCAGCAGGACACATCAGAACCATGATTTTTATAAATCAGGCCACACTCTACATCTTTTCCATAACTAGTTTTATTCCATTAACAACACATTGTTAGGTCACTCCAAGTCAGTGCATGCATATAGCTTTATTTTTAATAGCTGTGTTGTATTTCATAGTGTTGTTGTTATTGTTGTTAGGTGCCATCGAGTCGCTATCCGACTCATAGCCACCCTCATAGGGGTTTTCAATGGCTGACTGTTTCGGGATTGCCTTGGGAGTGGGTTGCCAGGCCCTTCTCCCATATTTCATAGTGTAGGTATGCCCAAATTTGTCTTTATTCTTTTTAAGTTCAATACATAATGAGTCATTTTCCTTTTCTACCAACGATGCACTTATTAAATCTATAGGCACAGGCTTTCTGCAGGCTGGAGAATTTTCTTCCATTATATCTTTGGCTTTTGTTTCTGTTCTCTTAATATTAACAACTGGAATTGATTGATGTCTTCATCTGCTGGGAATTGGTCTCAGACCTTTGCCTGCTGACATTCTATCTATTCTTTATAAAACTAGCAATTATTATCCCTTTCTACAGATGTTACCAGTGAGGCACAGAGAAACTATGTATCTAGTTTGAGGTCACACAGCATGGAGTGATAGAACCCAGCTAAGAGTCCACTGACCTCACCCTCTCAGTCACTGTGTGGCTGTGTTCCCAGGAACAGTGATGAGCTCCATGCATGCCCAGTCACTCTCTGTGCCCATAGCTGGCACCTTCTCTCCCCCCTTTTCCATTTTGACTGCTCTTCTGCAGTGTATGTCCACACTCAACTCTCCTTTCTAGCACCAACTCTGTATTTCATGCCTATCTTGCAATTTATCATCTCCAAAGCCAATGTGGGTCCCCACAGAGGTCCTACCTGTGAGGCTGTGGCCCTCTGCAGCAGCCTCCCCTCCCACCGCAGCAGAGGGAGAGCTCTACAGGACGGAGCCACACTTAAAACCACGCACGGCGCCCACAGGCCTGCTCCAGGCTCCTCCCTTCCTTCCCCTGGCCTCTAGCTGGACCCGACTGCACTTGTGTTGTGGGGCTGGGGGGCTGAAGCCAACAGAAGTTCTCTCCTCACAGCTCTGGAGGCCAGAAGGGAATCCAAGCTCCCCGCTGTGGATCCTCCGTGCCTCTTCCAGCTGTCGAGGCTCAGGCGCCCCAAGGCACAGGGCTTCCTCATCTCTGAGGTCCTCCCCCATTGTTTCTGGGCCCAATACCAGCCGCTGGATTTCGGGCCTGCCTGCACTGAGATGATCCCAGGGTGAAATCACTAACTAATGATATCTGTGAAGAACGTGTTTCCGAGCCAGGCCATGCGCAGCTGTTCCGGAAGGCATGAACTCGGGGGACACCTCCCACCCACTCTGAGCTCTTCTCTGCCATCTCCCACTCCTGGCCCTCTCAGGTGTCTACAAGATGAATCTGCCGCGCCTTTTCCCCCTCGCAGGTGTTTGTGGGGATTTAGAGAGGGCCAGGTCTGCAGCCAGCCGGCGTGGGGCAGTCCCCGGGGCATGACGCCCACTCAGCACTGTGCTCACCAGCACGCAGCTGCCCGGCCAGGCCCCAGCACCGTCAAGCACATGGCACGTCCTAAGTGCATGGGGACAAAGGCCAGGAGGGCTGGGAGCAGCCCCGCACGCTCTCCTAACTTCCGCTAATCTTCTGCTCGCGTGGAGAGGAAAGCAGAGGAGCTCGCGCGCCACGGCTCCCGGTCAGACTTGCACGGATGACTTCGCTCTGAGCACCCTGGGATGCCACACCGGTGTGCAAGAGGGGGCAGACCCAGTGGCGCGAAGCCACTTCCCCCAGGACTCTGGCAATTGTCTGTGCCACGTGCCCCAGAACACTGCAGTAACCCTCAGGGCCTCAGGAGAGGGTTCTCTCTCCCGTGGGGTGCCATCCTCCCCCTCCGGACCCGAGCAGCCCCTGCCTCCCGCCCACCCCAGTGGGCACGGCCCTGGGCTCCAGACCTCGGAAGACAGGCAGCCCTCCTGCCCAGGGCGGGCTCCACTCACCAGCCCGGGCTTCCTCCTCCCTGCCTTGGTCTGAGGTCCACGCTCCTCCTTCCTCCCCTCTCCCTGGACAAGTGGCCCACCTGCACTGTGATCTTAAAGTCCCAGCACCTCCTCCTGTCCCTCTCTTCTCCGTGCTCCGTGGGCTGCAGTGCCCTCTTCCTGAGCTCTGCAGGCAGGGTTGCGGCTGGGCAAACAGGCAGGCAGGTAGGTGGGCAGTGGCCCACTGGACACCGCCCCACAGCCCTGTCCACCTTCCTCCTGCCTTGGAGTCTGGGCCTCCTGGCTCACACTGGGAAGAGGGAGGGAAATGCCCCCCACTGCTTCTTTTTACTTTGATGCAAAGACCACAAATGGGCCTTGAAATGAGCCCTCCAGGCCTGCCTCCCACACAAGGGTAACGGCCTCCCCGAGGCCCAGGGCAGGGAGACCTGCTCTGCTCCAATGCCCCCAGCCAGGTCCTGCCACAGCCGTCCACCCACCACACGGTGAGGAGCACAGCGCCCTCCCAGGCTGGAGCCTCAGACTCAACCCTGGCTCCAGGGCCTCCAGGGGGAGCAATGGCCCGGGAGCTCCGCCCTGCACCAGGAAGTTGCAGCCCCTGGGGGGCATCAGTCACCACCTGCCCATGCTTCTTGCTGAAGACAGGGTGCCTTGGTGAACCCTGACGGGCGTCACCCTCCAAGCACTGGAAACGGGGCCACGCCTCGCTGCTCCCCCTAGAGGAAGCTTCCCTGCCAACGTGGCCTCCTGGGGGTTGAGCTCTGCCACACGCCTGCCCCCAGTGGGGCTGTCAGGGATGGCATGCTGCCCCTCTGTACAGTGCCCCTCTCACGCTAACAGGCTCCTCGCACCTCCCTGACCCCAGCCTTGTCCCCGGGCTGGCTGGGTACCTGGGTGCTTTAGACAGCAGAGACATGGTGTTAGGAAGCTAGTTTAGCCGATTGCAGGCGGTATAGCAGGAAAGGGGTTGAAAATGGCTCCTGCCATGATGAATGAAGCCACCTACCTCTCTGAGGAAGGACACTGGAAGGACATTTTCTAATGGCTCACACCCTACCCAAGCCATTTGCAAAACAAAGACCCTAGGCCCATGTCACACTAGGCTCCCAGAGCTGGGCACCCAGGGCTAAGGTCACACTAGGTGTGGTGCCATTGAAAACCCTATGAACAGCAGAGAAGCACTGACAATAGTGCTTCCCCTGTTGTACAGAGGGTCGCTATGAGTCGGATACCGACTCGACGGCACCTAACAACAACAACAACAAGTGTGAATAAAGCTAGAGGGAACTCGTGCCCACCCTCTCTTCTGCCTCTCCTTCCCTCTCTCTTCCTCGTCTTCTTCCCTCTCTCTTCCTCTCTCCATGCCTTGCCCTCTGTTCTTCTCTCTCCAGCAACCACGTGCACGCCTCTCCTTTCTTTTGGGCCCGCCATCTTTTCTGTCTGTCCAGGCACTGTTCCTTCTAAAAGCCTGCTCAACTCTTCTGTTCCCTCTGGCCTCTTTACCATCCCCTGGGGACAGAAGCATCCTTGTGCCAATTCACCCAGGGCACACTGGTTTTCCAAGTTCCTTGACAATCCACCCAAGCTTCTCCAGATGCCTCAGTCTTCCCAGTAGTTATTCTTTAAAGGTGTACTATCTTTAATAAACCTTACCTATACTCTGTCATAGGGCTGGGATTTAGCTCAGTTGGTAGAGCGCTGCACTGCTGTCTCTGAGGTCCTGAGTTCAACTCCCAGCACCGCAAAAATGGGAGAAGGACGTGGTAATCCACTCCCTAGGCAATCCCGAAACAGTCAGCCATTGAAAACCCTATGAGGGTCACTATGAGTCGGATGCCAACTCGATGGCACCTAACAACGACAACATACTCTATCATAATCTCTGCGCTGGGTATAAACTCATACGGGAGGCACAAATGAACCGAGGTATCTTCTGCCTGGGAGGGGAGGTAATTGCTGATGCCAGGGAAGGACCTGCCTCCCGCCGGCCTCCCAGTCTGTGCTTCCTTCCCTAGATCTGTCCACCCATGCTCCCCACGTCTCCCTGATGACAAGGGAGGGGAAGTATCTCACCAGCAGTGTGTGTCTTGGTTGTTTATGCAAATATAACTTTACCACCTATGAACTTATCAAATCAGGTCGGGAACACACGGACGCTTGGGTGCATCAAAACTACCAGAACAACCAGGCCGTGAACCTACTGATCACCCGGACCACTGAGGCACATACCCCCTCCCCTGGGCCACTCTCCATGCCTCCGCAGCTCTGGCTGAGTCAGTAACATCTTACCTAACCACCTGCAGCGACACCCTTGCCTCTGGATCAGCTTCCTGCTGGGGCCTCCAGGGAGCCCTGCGTGAACACGGCAGCCTCCTTAACCCCTTCGTTCCCTTTCTGTGGCACACATGGGTTGTGTGTATTTACATGCTCCTGTGTGGGTATATGCCTGCAGCCGTAGCCCTGTGGCATCTGATCCTGTCAGATCTCGGAAGCTAAGCAGGGTCAGGCCTGGTTAGTACCTGGATGGGAGACCGCCTGGGAAAACCAGAAGCTGTAGGCTTGGGAGAAGGACCTGGCAACCCCCTCCAAAAAATCAATCTGCCATTGAAAACCCTATGAACAGCAGAGAAGCACTGACAATAGTGTTTCCCCTGACTCGACGGCATCTAACAACAACAACAACAAGTGTGGGTATCTATGTGTAGATCTGGGTGTGAGGCGTGAGCTGAGAACAATTAGTGATTAAGATGGGAATAGAAGAACCTGACTGACTAGTGAAATCGGGAGTACTTGGTAAATTAATGCTGATGTGGCTTGAGATTTTATTGTTATCCAATAAGTTCTGACATTGTGGAAAGACACGAACGCGTTCAGCTATGTTTCTGACACAGGGGCTCATGACAGTCAGGGCTCTTTGAAGGAAGGGAGTCTGAGGGGGGAGCGACCGGAGGGAAGGAGGGCCAGCGATGCGAGGCTCGCAGATGTGGACTCCCGCAGACAGCGGCTCCTCCCTCCTCATGGAGCACGTGGCACTTGGCCACAACTAAGCTCTGGCCAACAGAGAGTTTCAGAGGCTCCCTGAGGAGCAGGGCAGCACCCTCTGCTCCCCAGTCCCAGAACACGCCCCGAGGTGGGAGGTACTCAGGGAGGCAGAGGACGGGGCCTGCAGCCCACTCAGCCCACCTCCAGGCTTGCCCACTGGGTGAGTCCCCACGTGCCTGTGCCCTGAGGCTGGGTTTCCGTCCCCCTGTGCCTGAGTCCTAAGTGCCCCTGAGCCCAGCTCTGAGTTGCCACAGGCAGAGAGGGGGCTGGACAGTCAGACGGAAGCTGCAGCGGCTGTGAGGGCCAGGGTGGCGGAAGGCCCTGGGGAGCCTGGGGAGTGGGGACCCGGGCCGTGTGCAGCTGGCCAAGCACTCACAGGGTCTGGGCAGCAGTCCAGGCCACGGCTTGGCCCCCAGCCCACTGGGGCCGTGGCCCCTCCCACAGCTGAGGCGGAGCCTGGTATCTCCAGCCCCGCCAGGCCTCTGTTCACCCTCCAGGAGTCGAGGGCATCAGACTAGAGGGTCCAGGCTTCCCCCTGGATCCCAGGCATGAGCGACCTCGCTGCCCGCGGGCCAGGTCTCCTGTGTACTTACGGATGCTTCCGGAAACTACTGTGGGTCAAGGGGCACAAATGGATGTGGAACTTGGAACTTGGACACTGGGGGTTCGAGCACCCGGGCTGACCAAGCACCCCTCTTTCTCTGGCACTTCAAGATAAGATCACCCCAGATCACCCCAGACAGGCCCCGATCCTTCCTGCAGCCCTGGCAACAGTGTGGCCCTTTCCAGGAGGCTGGTCCTCCTCGTTGCAAAGGGCCTGGGGTACAGAGTCCAGACTTCAGGTCCAGCCTCTCCGGGCTGCATGTCCCAGGGGCGTTGGGGAGTTGCTGTGAGGAGAGAAGGTACCCCCACCCCAGGCGCCTCCACTGTGGCCCTCCCTCCTCCATCACTAGCAAGGCCGACCTCACCAGCACCTACACAGCCACGGCCTCTGGCTCTCACCTTCCTCCCTAACAGCGACCAAGTACCTGTGTCCTCACGGCACGGGTTACAGTCAAAGGCTATTAAAGATTTAGCATAGCAGACAAGCGATGTGCCTCTCCGGGGCTGGCGCGGAAGCAGCATCTTAAATAAAACCCTCGCATATCTCTTCTCCTGACAGCGAGACAGGAGCGCGGCCGAGCGGAATCGATCCCTCTGCCCACCTCAATGGGTCCAGATTACTCCTTTAAAAGATGTCAGACGCTGAGCAACACGCCAAAGCCTCCCGACATTCTCTGGCAAGGGGCTCTCAGGATTGTGGCAAATGGGAAACAGGGAAAAAATACAGGAATTTTGTGACGCCTCACAGAATGAATTCCAGAGCTCCGCGCTTGACCTGTCTGCCTGTCTTGCCTTCTACATTAGGGCTCCGAGGCGCCGTAGAGGCCTGTCTTCAGCTCCACCATGTGCTGAGTCCTGCTCCCCAGCATCCACCTGCTGGCTTCCACTGTGGCAGATGCACGGGGCCGCTAAAGCCTTTGCAAACTAGAACCGAGAGCGAACTGAGCCTATGCTCAAGTCATCCAGCAGGTCGCCCAAGCCCCAGGGGATGCGCTCGAGCTGGGGAGCACGGGATGGGGTCCTGGGGCCCACGCCACCCCTCTCCTGTGGTGTGACTGAGATGGGGGCAGCATCTAGGGGACTCTTCTGGCTGGGGACAGGGGCTGTCCTGCAGGTGCATGCTCCGTGGGCTGTGGTCCCTGCATCCAGGGCCGACACCTCGACCTCTGTCTCTTGCTGGAGAGAGAAGCTGCTCCCTGGCCAGCCAGGTCCAGGGGGTCCAGAGCCAGCCCGAAGGAGCCGTCGCTCCATGTCCAGGGCCTGCGGTGGAAGGTGAGGGTGAGCGTGCAAGGCGGGTCCCCATCCTGTGCATCACACTGACACAGGCCATCGCTCCGGGGGGTGGGGGGCACTGAGGGCGCCAGCACCCAGAGCTCGGTGGGAGGTGGCTGACAGTGGCCCAGCCCTGCAACCAGGCCCCAGGCACCGCTGCGGAGCTCTGCGTGGAGCACGGCGATGGCGGAAGTCCACTCTGCACACTCCCTGCCAACCCTTGTGGCTCCCTCCACTGGCCACCTCCAGGCTGAGGCGGAGGCTGTGACCCTGGCCCTGTCACCTCCCATGCTGATCCAGCCGGTGGCCTGCAAACCAGAGCCCCCCGGCCAGTGGTGGAGGTGCAGCACACCCAGTGCTGTGGCAGGGGGCCTGATCCAGGGCACTGGGCCTCGGGCTGCTGCTGCAGAGAATGCCAGGGGCAGATGAGGATGGAGGAAGCAGGAGGGCCACCCAGGGGCCCCGCCAGGCCCCAGCAGCGCTTTCAGCAGGATGCGTGGGCAGAGCTGGACACAGCTGGCTTCCCATAGCCTCCCACCCGCATCCCAGCCATCCTCGCCCCGAAGCTGCTCCCACCCGGAACTCGGGCTCTGCAGCTCCAGGCCCAGCTCCTAGGAGCCCCTCGCCCGCACTCTGCGCCCGCAAAGGCCTCCAGGCAGAGGGCAGGCGGGACAGGTGTGTGGCCTGTGGGAGTGTGTGAGCCAACAGGTGCCCTTGCACACTGTGCTTGGGGATGGCAGCCTCACGTGCTCATGTGCGCACACACACCCGCGAACGTGTGCACACACACACCCGCGAACGCGTGCGCACACACACCCGCGAACGCATGCGCACACGCGCTTGAGGGTTTTTTCTTTTATTTCCTTTTCTTTTTACTACTTTCTATTTTTTTATTCTTCATTTTGACACAGGGTCTCCCTAAGTTGTGCAGGCTGCCTCTGGCCTCAAATTCATGATCCTCTTACCTCAGCCTCCTAAGACTTAGGGATGACAGGCATGTGCCACGGAGCCCAGCTCACATGAGCGTTTTTTAATCAACTATTTCTATCACATAAACAAACTAAAGACCAAGCCATAGTTCTCTTTCAAAAATGTATTTAATCTAAAATAAAATCATTTATTAAAATTAGTAGCAACATAAAATCCATAATAAGTATTAAAATTTTAAATCAAAACTATTTTAATAAATCTACCTTTTTAATTTGATGTTTTGGGAAATTATATTACTACTTGGAAATGACACTTTTTTGTCAAGAATCACTTTAGCATGTGCTCTTGGAGAGGGAGAGGTGGCCCAGTTAACTTTTTCCCTGAGAACTTGGGCCACAGAATCCTGAATCCCCCAGTGTACTTTCACCCATTGAGTGTGTGTGTGTGTGTGCGAGAGAGAGAGAGAGAGAGAGAGAGAGAGAGAGATACACACAATGTCCTCAAGAAAATGGAAGTCCAATGCCAGGACCAGAGCATTGAGTCTAAGGGTGACAGCCTTTGTCCATACACCCGTGGAGTGTGTGGGGCGTGGTGTGCACAGGGGCATGAGCCCAGGTGGATTGTGGGACGTGGGCACAGAAGGGGTGGATATACACGTGTAGCATGTACGACCGTGTAGGTGTGCCAGGTGAGTGTGCACGGTGCACCCCTTGGGGGTGTTGGTGTGTGGTGTGAGCCCTCAGATGTGGAGGTGGGTGGAGTTCACGCGTGTGTGGACATAAAGGGTGGTGGTCACCAGGGCGGGTCACTCACAGCAGAGGAAGCTGCTGCCCTCCCCGCCACATCCACCTCACTGAGCACCTGGCGGGACCAGCCAGACCCTGGTTTTCTCCAGCCAGAGCCCCACCCTCCAGGCCAAGGGAGGCCCCTCCTGCCCCCCAGGGGCCTTGGCCTGTCTGAACCCTGCTGTGCTCTGGTCCCCTCGCACTGATCTCAGCCTCCGCGGGTGGCTGTGTTTTCTGTTTGCCTTTGTTTTGCGGTTTTTAGTAGTAGTTATTAATGTTTTTCATTTCCTCAAAAATTACAGCTGTTGTGACGTTAATGGAGTTAATTGTTACCATTCAGCAGCTGGAGGGGCAATTTAGCACCTGCTAAGAAAGACACAGAGTTCCAAGTTTGGGGGAATGACCAGATTGCCAGTGTTACCCTGTCACTCTGTGGCAAGGGGGAATTACCGAGGCAGAGCACAGGCAGGGGGGTGAGGGGATGGCAGGGAGAGTCACACCACCGATCCCGCAAGGCCGTCTGGTGTGGGTACCCAAGGACAGGTCTCGTCCATTTGACATTTTCTTGAATAGTTCCCATACTAGGAGAGAAAATGAGGCCAGATCCTGAGCCCTGCGCTAGGCCTGCCTGGCTGCCCCAAGACCAGGTGCCACCAGGAGCGCCACAGCTGTTTACTGCCCGGTCTTCACAGCCCCTGGCCAGCTGGGGGTCAGGGACTGAGACACCATGCCTGCCCAGGGCAGCTGACCCTACTGCTCCCTTCTCCCACAATCAGGACCAACCCTCCCCCAAAGACATTTGCCGAAACCATGATTCCAGGTGCCGAAATCCTGAAGTTCAAATCCTTAAAAGTCTAAAATCCCCCAAATCGCAACCACCAAAATTAAAATCCAAATGTTGAGATCTTGAAAGACAAAATTCTGAAAACCACAACTTCCACTGGAGACAAAAAATGGCCAAGAGTGGTAGAAATCGGGGTTCTGGGGCTGAGATCCGTTTACTCACACGCAAGGGGAGGTTGAGTGGGGGTCTGTTGTTGTTAGGTGCCGTCGAGTCGTGTCCGACTCATAGCAACCCTCATAGGGTTGTCAATGGCTGGCTGTTTCGGGATTGCCTTGGGAGTGGATTGCCAGGCCCTTCTCCCATTTTTGCGGTGCTGGGAATTGAACTCGGGACCTCAGAGACTGCAGTGCAGCGCTCTACCAACTGAGCTAAATCCCAGCCCCAAGTGGATGCCTGAGCAGTAGGTAAACCTGGGGTGCTGTGACAGTGTTTGCAAAGATCCCCGTGTGAGTCTGAGGGGCCTGGGTGGGGAGAAATGCATGTGACTGTCATCTCCAAGATGAGTGTCGCTCCGAGAGGGAGCAAGCAGCTGTTCGTCATGATGCAAGCCTTCACAACACAGCTAGCGCTCAGGAACCCAGCCAGCCCTCAGGGCCACCTCCGCGCATCAGCACATCGTCCATAGTCGACCCCAGTAACCACCCTCTCGTATGTCCGTTTTATTTTTTAGTTTGGGTTTTTTATTCCTCCTTTATTTTTTGCTCTTTTCTTTCAGTGTTTTTTTTTTTTTTTTCCTGACTACATATTTTAAACCGTCAGCTTTATTTTTTACAATTTTCTGTGCTACGTATTTCATCTTCCCATCATTTCCAATACTGGGGATATAAATTGCATAAAAACTTAGAGCGTTCTAATTTGTCTCATGCAATTTTTTTGCAGATTTGATTCCATCAAAGCGCATTCTCACAACAGTGACTGTGTGTAAGCAGTATGTAAAAATGTGGAAACTTCCTCAGTAAGCAAAGAGTTGTCTTTTTTGTACATCTGCCTTTTTGCAAGATGAAATTTCTCAAGATTTCAGCTCTTCGGGCAACTGTACGAGTGCCCATGGTCTGCCAAGGTTTTCAATCATCTGGTCAAAAGATGCAGGCTGTGGCCTCCGTGTTGGAGATGACCGCCGTTACAAAGCTGGGCGCACACGGTCACCACCACAACTGTCCACCACTGTAACAAACACAAGATCATCAGCTCCCAGAGAAGGAAGGCTTATTCTGGCTGTCAGTCTTGGGGGATCCTGTCCACGATGGACTGGCTGAGTTGCCTCTGGGCCTGTGGGGAAGCAGGACATCACCATAGGAGCGTGTGGCTGGGCAAAGCTGCTCCCCTCCTGGATGGAAGCAAAGAAGAGGAGGGGCTGGGGTCACAGGTCACACTAGGGCACACCTCCAGCCCTAAGGACTGCCCACCAGGCCCCACCTCCTGCAGGTTCTTGCACCTCCCAGGAGCGCCTCCCTGGAGACCAAGCCCTCAAACAGGTCTTTGGGGGACGTTCTGGATCCAACTGCCACAGACAGACAGCAGCGCTGGTGTTCGGAGACTCTTTCAGAGGACGTCAGCCTTTTTTCTCCCTGGGGAAAAACAATACTATGTACTGTAGGGCACTGCCTAGAGAGGCAGTTTGCCCCGGGGCCTATCTAGGCCCCTTGGAGGACTGAGGCTTGTTCCCCAGGCAGTCACCTTTGCCCTACATCAGGGAACTCAGGGTCGTGGATAGCACTGGCCATCTACAATGGCACTGGCATCTATTCCCTTGCCTCAGACCCCTCGACACGGATTGGCTGTTTCCAAACCCCTGGACAGCTCCTGATTGGACTGTTCTGGAACCACCCCTGATTGGCTACTTTTACAAAACCAAATTTGAATATCCCCTCTGATTGGCTGAAACCCATATGGGGTGACTGCCTCTGATTGGTCCCCAGCTAGCCCCAGAAGTGTATATAAGGGCAGTACACGGAGCAGTCTGGGTCCATTCCATCGACAGGACAGAAAAGGAAGGGATAAAGAGCTGTTGGAGCAGAGCACTCGGAGTCTTCATTGGGAAGAAAAGAAGCAAGGAGCTGCCGTGGGAAGAAGCCTCTGAGCCTGCCTTTTTCAAGGCTTCTCAGAGCAACCGTGGGCAGAAGCCTCCTTCCCAGGTGGCACGGCTCCTGGGTGCCCAGCTCCCCCTCACCAGACGACTGGTCTTTGGCCGCCGGTTCCTGCTCACCGCCAGAGCGAGTCCAGTGGCAGGGCGATGCCCCACAAAGTACAACTTATGTTTTGACTTCATGCATTTATAAGGAAAGGGACAAATTGTCACTAAAGTAAATTTGGGCCTTATCTAAGCCACTACTGGGCTAATTGGTCAAATTTTTAAAATAACATAAAACTCTGCCTAAATAAGTTTGAACAAAACCAGGTGCTCCCTGACTTGGGCCCGGGTATAAAAGCAACCACCAATGAAAAGGATTCTCACATGGGGTGTGGGGCGCTGAGGAGCTGCACATGGTCACCTAGAGATGAGTAGAGGAGGCAGCCAGGGACTTCAGTCTCCCTGCATACCTGGGACAGGCCCCTGCTGCTGCATGCCCTCTCTGAAAGTGCCTCCTCTGCTGGGATATAGCTCAGTGGCAGAGCACTCATCTAGCATGCATGAGGCCCTGGGTTCAATCCCCAGCATGGAGGGAAGAAAAGAGAGGGAGCCAGGCATGGTGGCCTGTTCCTGTAATCTCAGCCCCCAGGGGGCTGAGGCAGGAGGACCATGTGCTCAAGGCCATAGGCAGCCCCTGCAACTTAGTGAGACACTGTCTCAAAGTGAAAAATTTCTAAAGGGCTGGGGATGGAGCTCAGTGGTAGAGTGCTTTCCTAGCATGCACAAGGCCCTGGGTTCTACCCCCAGTACTATAAAAGAAAGAGAGAAAAAAGAAAGAAAGAAGGAAAGAAAGAAAGAAAGAGGAAGGAAGGAAGGAAGGAAGAGGGAGGGAGGAGAGAGGGAAGAAGGAAGAAAGGAAGGAAGGAAAGGAGAAAGGAAGGAAAAGAGAGGGAGAGAGAGCAGAAGGAAGGGGCAGAGGAGGCTGTACAGCAGCCTGTGAACAGCACCCCTAGGCTGAGCTCTCCAGTCCCCAGCGACCTCCTCCACCATCCAGCTGCCTGTAACCTGGAATGCAGGGACAGAAGGGGACAGCACCCAGCCCCCTCTTCTGAGAATGAGACATTGAGCTTCCAGCAGAGGCCATCCTGCCACACTCTCAGCCTACTGACACCAAGGCCAGACATCAGGTCACTGTGTCTCTGCCCCGAGGCAATGGCTGAGTTCAAGAGAGACCCCACATGGAAGAACATCTGGAACAAGCTTCGCCACCACAGTTTCTGGTCCAGCTACACAGCTGTTGAGCCCACATCACCCGGGAGATGACCCCTGGGCTTCTCGTGCCGGTGCCAGCACTGCCCGCCAGAACTGCAGGGCCATCCTGGCCAAAGCCACTGTCCAGGGTTAGCCGCCATCCCCCTGTCCCATCCCAGCAGGACACAGAAGCACCTGGTGCATGAGAACCAAGTCACAGCCTGGGGACCCGGCCCCCAGCCAACTCACCAGGAGCCTATGGAGGGCAGGCATTAAAGAAGCCGGGTGCCCTTGCGCCAGGGACCTCAGTGTTCTCATCTGAAAAATGGGGCAACAAGGGTGCCTGCATCACAGACTTGTGGTGAGGATGATTCATAACAATGGGGATGCACAGCCCTCTCCTCCGGGCACCGTCAATAATTTACATACTGTTGGGGATTTTTAAAATGCACCCCATAAATAGGATCCCTCATACTAGCCTGAGGGACTGACCTCTAGGTGACCCCAGGGCCACAGTCCATTCACTCACTCCCTCCCATTGAGTGAGCAAAGACGGCCCCTGACCAGCCTGACCAGCCTCAACCACCTCAATTTTGATTGGCTACCCCTAGCACCCCAGTTAAATAACTGCCCCGACCTAGAAGGTATGACAGTTCACCTGCTGTACCTGTTAGGAATGTGCCCTGATTGGCTAACCCCAGTCCACACAACCCTAGGACCCTATATAGGCAGGGCCCCTGGACCCCACTTCACCCCACCACCATTCTCCATCCTTCAACTGCTATCCGGACCCCATCACCTCGATCCAGTGCTCCCCAATCCAGCGGAAGATCTCCAAGCAAGCCAACGTGTCAAGACCAGGGGCCCCGAAGTGCCAAAGGCTACAAGCAAGCCATGAAGAGCCTCCCAATTCCTCCCATCCTTGGGAAGGAGGGAGGCAGAGAAGGCGAGCTGTGAGAGTCAAGACCACCAGACCTCCAGCCCAGCGGAACACCAGCTGCTTGTAGCTGTGCCTTTAAGGCTGAGCTGTACCACCAGTCAGCCTGCAGCATTCTATGCTGCAGGCTTAGAGCTAGCACTTGAGCCCTTGATAGGGGCTGCTTGCTGGTTGCCCCCTACCTGGGGAGCAACCCAATAAACCTTCCCTCTCCTGTTTCCCACAGAAGGTCTCCCGAGGTCCTTCTTTGGCACCTCCGGCCACTACACCAACCCGGTCCAGCGGGTTCCTGATATCCACTTGGTGTCAGGGCAAGGGTCTGACCTCTGCCGGGCCTGAGCTGAACCCCAACAACATATATTAACTTGTTTAATGAGAAAATATTTATCAAACTTTGCAGATACTCAAATCTTATCAAACGGTGATTACTTATTAACGGTTCTCAGAGGATGGATAGATCCAGAAGACGCCAGTGAGCGCATTCTGCAGGAGGGTGGAGGGTGGAGGGTGCTCAGGGTAGTGTAGGAGTGCCGAGAGCCCCCTCCTGCACCCACTTCTCCCTTCTGGGGTGTGAAAGGCCCACCCAGTGATTTTAATTGCTCAGGCCTCTGTTCCCACTTCCTGCCATCAGGAACCACAGGCTCGCTCACTGTCTGCCAATCCCTCCTGCCTGAGCCGTAGAAGCCGTGGGTGGGGCACATGAAGGAGACAGGAGTTCCCCGCTCCCGGCTCCCACGAGCTCTCTCTTCAGCCCCCCACTAGCCTGCCGTGTGTAAGCCCCCACCCCTCATGGCCCGGCTGGCCTCTGCCTCTGCACATCCCGCTGCTGGGGTCTCCACCATGCTTCTCCCGCCTGCCACAGGACAGGGGCAGCACAGAGATCCCCCGGCACACCCCGGGCCCTGTTCCTGTGTGGGCGCTGTAGCCAGGAGCCAAGCAGAGTCCCTGCCCTCAAGAGCTTATATTGGGAAGGGAGACAGGAAGGGATTCCTACTCGAGAGGAGAAAGGCCACCAGAGAGGGCCCTAATCTGTCCTCCTTTCTCATGGTCCCCAAGTCGGGGTGGTGCTCTGGATGCAAATTAGGATGACTTGAGGGCCCTTGGGAGATGGACCTGGCAACCCACTCCCAAAAATCAATCTGTCATCGAAAACCCTGTGAACAGCAGAGAAGCACTGACAACAGTGTTTTGTTGTTGTACGCATGGTCACTGTGAGTTGGGCACCGACTTGACAGCACCTAACATGAGGGTCCTTTGGCTTCCCCTTGATGCAGGTCAAATGCTGGGAGGAAAGTCACCTGCATCATGTCCAGGGGTCCTGTGTCAAGGATCCTGGCCTCTCTGGCTAGAGTGGCCACACAGGATGCTACTTCCACCCTTGGAGAGGAAAGGACAGCCACCCTGCACCATGAACAGAGAAAGCAAGCGTGGTGGGGACCTGCCGGCTCTCCAGGGTGATTCTGATCACCCAGACCCCTTGGGAACAAGCCTCAGCCAGCTGGCACGGGTATGTGGAGCCCCCGTGGGCTAGAACATCCCAGATCCCAGGTGGACACACAGTCTCCCCTAACAAGGCCTCAAGGCCAATGGTCAGGGGTGGAGACAACAGGGAATGGACATGGGCTGCCTGCAGGGGCTTCTGGTCTGGACTCGTCCCAGCTTGGACAGGAGCACAGGGCGTCTACCGTGCTTCGCCAAAAAGAGACGGTGTGCAGAAGGTGCGTGTCAGGGACCTGGCCCCAGGAGAGTCCTCTCGGGCTCAGGGCCTGGCAGGGCAGCCCAAAAGCTCTGACACACAAACTCATGTCCTGTATCCTAAGGCAGGAGGCCAGGGAAATGCCGCCACACACCTGCCAGGCCCTTGCAGCTTGGGCAGGGAGGTGAGCCCTGCCCCAGCCTCACCCCCATGATCTCAAGCCAGCCAGGACAGGGCAGGCTGGGCGCCTCCCAGAACCTGCCTGTGCTTTTCCTCTCCTCCCATCCTCAGCCCCCTCTCCCCGGGCTTGGATTTTGGTTCTAATCAACCAGCGGCTGATTCGGAGATGCGTGCTCGGTTCATTTGCTTCCTCCAGGACATGGGAGCTGGGCTGATTTAGCTCAGTTGGTAGACCGCCGCTCTGCGGTCTCTGAGGTCCTGAGTTCGATTCCCAGCACCGCAAAAATGGGACAAGGATGTGGCAACCCACTCTTGGGGCAATCCCCAAACAGTCAGCCATTGAAAACCCTACGAGGGTCACTATGAGTTGGACACCACTTGACGGCGTCTAACAACAACAACAAGGACACGGGGCCACTGATGCATGTGACCTTCCCATCATAGCCATGTCCACACAGCCATAGGTGGGCAGAGCTGCGGCTGGGGGCACGGGGTCCTCCCGACAGGAGATGCAGCAGGACCAGGCTTGTGCAACAGAGGAGGGCAGGGATGCAGGCCAGTCCTCCAGGGCAGCCCCTGCATTAAACACAGCACCTTCAGCTCCCCACCACAGAACCACCAATCCCATGTCCTGGAGGACCTTCTTCCCTCTGCCTCCGGGCCTCAGCTCACCAGAGGGGCTCCAAACAGAAAGGGAATCCAACAGCGAATGCCATCCGTGCCCCCATGAGCCAGATCAGATCATGCAAGGGAGGAAGAGGAGCTGGAGATGTACAGTGGATCAAGAGCCCCCTCCTCCACGTCCTCCTCAGATCAGTGCCCCAGCGTGTCCCCACAATGGCCTGTGTGTCAGTAAGGCTTTGGGCCTCCATGACAAAACACCCAACAAGCCGGGTACGGTGGCGCACGCCTGTAATCCCAGCAGCTTGGGAGGCGGAGGCGGGAGGATCGCAAGTTCGAGACCAGAGGCAATCTGCATAACTTAGCGAGACCCTGTCTCAAAAAGTAAAAAAAAAAAGGGCTGAGGGTGCAGCTCAGTGGTCCAGCACTTGCAGAGCATGCAAGAGCGAGGCCTTGGGTTCAACCCCCAGTACCAAAAATAAAAAATAAGAAAAACACCCAACAGAACTGACTTGCAGGAGGGCCTACCTTGCTCACTGTTTCAGAGGTCTGGGCCCGTCATGGTGGAGGGCGAGGAGAGCAGAGCTGCTCCCCTCCTGGCCTGCAGGAGGTGGAGAGAAGCCTGTGCTGAACGCTTTCTCCTTTCTCCCCCGTTATTCCGTCCAAGCCCGCAGCCCTGGAGCGGGTGCTGCCTGCGTTCAGGGCAGGTCTTCCCACTCAGTTAATCCTCTCTGGAAACGCGCTCACACGCACACCAGAGGGGCACTTTACCGATCTCCTGGGTGACTCTCAACCCAGTGAAGGTGACAACCAAGATCCACCACCATAGCCTGTGTAAGGAGAAATTGGGAGGAAACTGGCAACAACCCCAAAAGGGGGAAAACGGCTAAATCTAGGGAAAATGAAAGTAACTTGGTTGGACGTTTGTACAAAACCCTTCACAAATCCCCGAACCTGATTGGACAATTGAACTCAAAGCTGATTGGCTCAGGCCATTCCGTGGGTGAGCCATATAAGGAGCTGCACTCCTTTTGGCCCGGATCTTCAACCACCAACAAAGAAAGACCTTTTTCCGCCCAGATCATCAGCAAGGAAAGACCCCTTTTTTGGCCCGGACCTTTGACCAACAAGGAAAGACTCCGTTCTCGCCCCGAACACTGATGAGGAAACAGCTTTCCAGCTCTCTCGCCCGGACCTTCGGTGAGGAAAGAATGCTCTCCCACCACAACCATCAACAAGGAAAGAACCCACTCTCTGTCTGATCACTGACGAAGCAAGAACTGTGTCCTCATGACACCGAGACCACCCACACGGGTGTTTGCCCCTGGAAGGCAAAAGCACCAGAGGCTTTTCCTTTCTCCCATCCCTGCTGGCATCCTCAGGGCCGCAGGAGTCCATGCCCCTCACTCAAGTGTCCCGAGTGAATTGTGTTTAGTATCTGTGTCCGTGGTGCCACCCATCTGAACATCCAGGCCGGACTGGGAGGCGCGTGCCCCACAGCCTGCTCTGTCCTAAAGCACTGGAGCGATTTGCCAGAGTCTCATGGACACCAACAGAGAGGGGGACAGGCCAGCCTGTGGCCACTCGGAGCCACATTGTCAGCACCTTCTGCACACTGTCTCTTTCTGGTGAAGTGCGGTGGGCACCCTGTGCTCCCGTTTGAGCTGGGACAGGTCCAGACCAAAAGCCCCTGAGGCAGCCCATGTCCTGTCCCTGTTGTCCCCATGCCTGACCACCGCCGAGGGCCATATCTTGGCTTTGAAGTTAACAGCGGCTTCCTGGCAGCTTTGTGGGTGTGGGGGTTCTTCTGCCATGACGAAACAGTTTTGGAACTTGATAGTCAGTAGTTGCGCAACGTCGGGAACAGACTAAATGTTACTGAAATAGACACTGCAGAACAGTTACTTTTATGTAATGTGGATTCCTTTCCAATTACCAAAGCCTTAGAAGTGGCCTCAGGTCAAATTATACAGGCCCTTGGAGACAGTTTAGCAATATTAGCGACCATCCCTAGAGCGGGGCCTTCCACACCTCCTTGCTCTGCAGACAGGAGCTGAGTTGATCCGACACCACCAGGGGTGCGGGGCTCGAATCAGCCCCTGTTACAGTGGAAATCATGGCGTCCGGGAAGTCAAGCCTCATGCCCACCCCTGCTCAGCCCAAGACTCTCTGGGAACAAAATGAAGAGTTCGTCGTGGACCTTGCTGAGTGGTCCGCTGGGGTCAAAACAAGTCACTTGTAAGCCAGGTGTGGTGGTGCACACCTGTAATCCCAGGGGCTTGGGAGGTGGAGGCAGGAGGATCGCAAGTTTGGAACCAGAGGCAGCCTGCATAATTTAGCGAGACACGGTCTCAAAAAGTAAAAAAATGGGCTGGGGGTGCAGTTCAGTGGTCCAGCACTTGCAAAATGCACAAGCGCAAGGCCCTGAGTTCAACCCCCAGTACTAAAAAAAAAAAAAGATGAGTCACTTGAAAGCCATGGAGCACTGTGACTTGAGGGAAGGGATTTGCAGCCATGTCAGTCCCAGCCTGAGCCTTGAGTTCGGCCGCTGCTCCCGCTCGTCACCCCCACAGCCCTGCACATCACTCTGCTCACCCTTAGGCATCAATGTCACCCAGACAGGACCAGGGAGACTTTCTCAGGCAGAGTCCCTGCAGGGGATGCATGTCCCTGAGGGGTCTTTTCTATAGCCCTGGGGCTGGGGTGCTCTGGGCACATTAGCCAGGGCGTGTCTTCAAAGACCCTGATCCTCAGGCTGGAAGAAAAGGCTTCAAGCATCTAGACAATGGCCCAGGACTCTGCGGTGAAGAAATGGCTCATTACAAACAGCAGAACCTCCAAGCAAGGCAGATGGGGAGGGGCTCTTGTGGGGCTCGCGACTCCCGGTCCGGCCTGAAGGTTCTGATGGGCTGCGCCGCCGCACACACAGATACTAAACACAATTCACTCGGGACTCTCAGGTGAGGGGCGCAGACTCCCGCAGCCCTCGGGACCCCGGCGGAGACGGGAGAAAGGAAAAGCCTCAGGCGCTTTTGCCTTCCAGGGGCAAACACCTGTGTTGGTCATCTCGGTGGCCAGGAGGAGACAGCTGTTGCTTCCTCGTTGGTCAGATGGAGAGCAGGTTCCTTTCCTTGTTGAGGATTGCGACGGGAGAGCATTATTTCCTCACCGAAGGTCCTGGGGAGAGCAGTGGGAGAGGCGCTTCCTCGTCTGTGGTCCAGGCAGGAACAGGCGAGAAGGCGCAGAAAGGGATGCCAGAAAGGCCGGGCCAAAAAAGGTCAAGCTGCCTCAGCGCAGCTCTTTATATAGTTCGCCCATGGAATGGCCTGAGCCAATCAGCTTTCAGTCCAATTGTCCAATCAGGAAGGGTTTTGTACAAACATGCAACCAAGTTACTACGTTCATTTTCCCTAGATTTCTAACTTACAAACCAGATATTCAAACGCCATTTTCCCAGTTTGGGAGTTTTTGCCAATTTCCTCCCAATTCTTCCCTACAGGCTCTGAAGGGTGCTCTCCTGCCTGGGATGCACTACGCCAGGGCAGGAAGTGAATGCTCGGGGCAAGTGGGCAGCGTTTTCTGGCAGATTCAGGCAAGCTGAGGAGGGCAGTTGCTGGCTCCTGGTCAGCACGTCACTCTCCCCTTCTTCACGCGGCTGGATCCAGCCACGTGTGGCATGTGGCTCATTAGCAAAACCCCATTGCTCACCAGTTGTTGTTGTTGTTAGGTGCCATCGAGTCGTTTCCGACTCATAGTGACCCTCATAGGGTTTTCAATGGCTGACTGTTTTGGGATTGCCTTGGGAGCGGATTGCCAGGTCCTTCTCCCATTTTGGGGATGCTGGGAATCGAACTCAGGACCTCAGAGACTGCAGCGCAGTGCTCTACCAACTGAGCTAAATCCCCAAAGGGTTTTCAATGGCAGATTGTTTCGGGATTGCCTTGAGAGTGGGTTGCCAGGCCCTTCTCCCATTTTTGGGGTGCTGGGAATTGAACTAGGGACCTCAGAGACTGCAGCGCAGCGCTCTACCAACTGAGCTAAATCCCAGCCCATGCTTATCAGGGCAGATGGAAACCCCAGAAGGAGGGGAAGGAGGAGCCAGCAGGAGGCCCCGCCCACCAGGTGGCAGGGACCCACAGCACGGGCCTCTCCTCCCATCCCACTCTCTGCCGCCCACAGCCAAGCACTCCGGGGGACTCTGGCCTCACCTGGCTCCAGGCCATCCACACAGTGTGGCCAGGTCACCCTGGAACTTCGTTATCCATACCTTGGCTCCAAACCAGCACCATGGTTTGCCAAAGGCTTGAAGGAAGAGAATTCAAAGGCTAGAGAGGAACTGGAGGTTCCCCTACCCCAACCACCTCACATCACAGATGGGAAAAGTGAGTCCCCCACATTCTGCCCGATGGAAGGACTTTCCGTCAGAATCCCAGGGCAGCTAGCCCCAGGCCTCCTGCCTCACACCTTACCCTCGAGCCTATTTTATCCGCTCTGCCAGCCACCCAGGCAGCGCCAGGAGGCTCTGGTCCATGCCACTGCTTGTCCTCACTTGATTTGCACCAAGTCCCACCAAATTCCAAAGAATTCCTTCAGAGCTGCAGAAATAAAGACTAGGCCGGTCTTTGCTCCTCTGAGCTCCAAGTCCACAAACCAGCTAGAGGCTCGAGATTCTTCCACTGAAACCCAAGAATGGAGAGGTCTCAGGTACACTCAGGTGCTGTCAAGTCTGGTCCATCTTAGAGCAAACCTATGTACGACAGAATGAGACACTCACTGACTCTGTGCCGAGCACACAATCTTTTTCATATCTAAGCCCACTATTGCAGCCACTGTGTCAATCCCTCTAGTTGGGGGTCTTGCCAGAGGGGATATCAAAGGCCTGGGGCCACTGGTTTACTGCGAGTGTGAGCAGCTCAGCCAACTGGAGACATGAACAGAGCCGCGTGTGATCCTCCGAACTTGTGCCACTCCTCAGGGAGCTGCAGTATTTGCATGGAGACCCCCAGAGAAGGCCACTCCCCTGGGCCCCTCCGCTGCTGGATGGGGGGCAGAATCCCCTCTTCTGCATTCGTTCTGTCCCTTAAAACCTCCCGTGGTACAGGCACTGGGGTCCTGGCCCTCTGGAGCCCTCTGACAACCCTCCACAGAAGTCCTGTTGCCCTCGTGAAGGGCAGCGTGAGAGACGGCCCAGTGATGGCCAGGCTTCTCCTCCTCCAAGTCTTGCTCTACAGAACTTTGCCCTCTTGCCCACGCTGTTCTTGGAAACCAGTGTGGGAGCCACAGGTGGTCCACAAATGGATCCGACTGAGATTCACCCTAAACGCATTTACAACCACCATTTACTTTAATAATGTTGGCCGTCCCTTACACTGCCATCTGTGTGGACCCACCGTCAGAAGCCCAAGGACCCGCTGGGATGGCAGGCGGATCCATGCTGGGGAGACAGGCCAGCTGTGCAGCAACTGCCTGGGTGTTCCCCAGTCAGTCACAGTGTGAGGCACGAGGACTGCGACCCGTAAGACCAGATGTGGCCACGTCAGAGAGTGAGGTCCGGCTGGGCTCTGACCCCATCTTTCTCAGAGCCTGGGCCACTGCCAGCTCTGCTCCAGGCCTCACCTTGCTCCTGAGTCACACAGAAAACAGTGTGCTCTGTCACCTTCAGGAGTGACCCTGGGGACTTCAATGCCACAGCCACAGACAGGACACTGTGACCAAGTGCAGGCTCCTCCCCTCAATCCCCGGGAGCGCTGCTTGTTATCTGGAGACTTGCGGCAACCGTAACTTTCTCTTTGGGGACTGTGGCAAGGATTGCAGAGGACTCTGAATCCACCAGCCGGCCGGACCCTCACTGTGGATTTGGGGGGCAGCGTGGGTGGGTGGTCAAATCCCCATGGAATGGTGCCAGGAGATGGCTAGGGAAAGGGGGCAAGGCCCCAGGCCAGGGGTTCCAGGAAGCCGTGGCCTGTGGTCAGGACAACAGAAATGGGGGCTGCAATAGATGGGGCAGGGTGGCCTTCTGTGCAGGGGCCTCCAAGATAGAGTAGAGCAGACCTGTGGGAATTCTAGGGGTGCCAGCAGATGGTCACGAGTACCTGTCCCTCACTTCTAGCCACATGTGGGCTGCTCCTTGTGGTCACTGTGTCCCAGGCCAGCAGGCAGCACGTCATGACCCGGCCAGCACCTGCTCTTGCCTGAGCCTCCTCGGGGTCTCTGCCTGCTGCACACGGGGCTCCCTCTCCAGGGATGGGGGACCCCCAGAGCAGACAAGGATGTGAGAAGACAGCAGAATATGTCTGCACAGAGGGTGGAAGGGATTGAGTTTTGCTTGGGCTTTTCCAGAGTATTCCTTAGCACCTCCGCTATGTCCCTTGGCCACACTTGATAAAATGAGAAGACTCGCCCAACAGGCATCCTTAGAAAGCAGCTGTTCCAAGGGATGCCGCGCTGCCCTCCAGGGATCTGAGACATAGAGGCTGTCACTGAAGCCCCGCACAGCCTTCCCATGGGGGTGGGCAGCCCCTGCCCTTGGCCATCAGGACAAAGGGGCAGGACAAAGGGGCAGGCACAGTGCTCACCAATGTCACTGAGAAGAGCCCACAAGAGGGCAGGAGTCAGCCTCTCTGTTGTCTGGACCTGACACTCTCCTTTTCCCTGGCCAAGGACACGGGGGGGGGGGGGGGGGGCCGCTCCACCCTGAGTGCCCATCCTCCGCTGCACTCTGACCACCTCCAACACCCAAGCGTCTCCTTCCTTCCTGCGCCAGGTGAGGGCTTCATGGAGGAGGCCCCAGCACGGAGCAGAACTGCCCAGAAGGAGGCCACACTCAACGTCAGAAACCAGCGCCCAGAGGGCAGCCTTCCAAGCCCGAGGGAGCCGGCACCTCCAGCCTGGCACACGCCTTCTGATGGGTAGGTCTGGCAGCCTTCGTCCATGCTTCTCAGTTACCAAGGTGAGACTGTTTCAGCAGACCGGCCCCCAGAAGGGCAGGGCTGCCACTGATTGGCTGGATTGCAGCGGCCTTTGTGCTGCTGAGAAGCTGTCCTTCAGCTTATTGTTGTTGTTAGGTGCCATCGAGTTGGTGTCCGACTCATAGCAACCCTCATAGAGTTTTCAATGACTGTTTCGGGATTGCCTTGGGAGTGGATTGCCAGGCCTTTCTCCCATTTTTGCGGTGCTGGGAATTGAACTCAGGACCTCAGAGACTACAGGGACCTCAGAGACTGCAGCGCAGTGCTCTACCAACTGAGCTAAATGCCAGCCCATCCATCAGCTGGGAGGGGTTAAATGCGGAGTGGCTGGTTATTATTTTCCTGTGGTCAAGGAGCCATTAGCATTTTCCTAGAAGGACAAGTACTCACTCTCACACTGGTTATCAACAAGAATCTTGTGAGCTGGTCACTGCGCCTGCTGGTTCAACTGGTGGCAGTTCCGACCCGCAATCCTCAGGGGACACGTCGGTCCAGCGTGGGCTGGGCCAGGTACCCACCGCGATAAGGGAGCATTTTCTTTGCTGTTCTGACACAGCCCGGCATAGCCAGCAAGCACGGACTTGAAGGAGAGACGCCCTGGGTCAGCATTTGCCTCCTCCCCTCAATCTCCGGGAACACTGGAGACTTGTGGCAACCGTAACTTTCTCTTTGGGGACTGTCACAAGGACTGCGCAAGACCACAGATGTGCAAGGGCTCCATCAAGGACGCCAGCAGGAGGCCACTGCGGCTCTGAAGAGCATGCCAGGGGCACAGACAGAGGACGCGGACACGAGCTCTGCTCTGCATCCACAGAGCCCTGCCCCACCCCCACCGGCTGGCCTAGGACAAGGCGTCATGGCCCTCTCTCTTCCTGTTGGAGGCTGGCCCAGGAGCCCCTGCGAGGCCAAGTCCTGTGGCCATGTGCAAGGGACGTCTCGGCCATAAGCAAAGATGGCCCTGCACCCCTCAGCACCCCGTCTGAAGTCGTGCTCATGCTGGAGAAGAATTAAGGCCGATCACGTTTTGTACCTAGCGTGGAGTGACATCTTTTGAATCTGTGCATATTGCTGTTTTCACCGAGCCACATGTAACGCTTCAGAGCGCCAACTGCTCTTAAAAAATAGCCCTGGCTCTGACAAGTGCCGCGGAGCAACACGGGTGGAATATGGCTTTGATGAAAACACAGCATGTCGGCCTCCCCCAGAGGGAGAATTGAAGGCATTCTTTGGGAAAGCTGTTTGCAAAGGAGAGTCTTTCTGGGCGCCTACTGCCAGGGCGAGCCCACCTGCAGAGGAGGGCGTCACAGCGTCCTGGTTCTTTAGGACCCCCCCCACCCCCTGCCCCGTGCAGTTTCACTTTCTCTAAAGGGCAGTGTGCCAGGTTCCACTGTGCTGGTCAGATGTGCTCAGGGTCCACAAAGCCCACGGTGACACTGGTGACCTCAGACGTAGCAGCCATGCTCTGGCACTCGCTCACTTGCCCACTTGGCACAGACCTTGCCTTCCCGCAGACCACCTGCACCTCTGTCCCTCGCCTCAACGCTGCCACGCCTGCCCAGTTCTGGTTTGCGTTGGGTCTGGTCACTTGGACACTGTGGCCTCCAGCCTCTGGCATTGCTCCTCGCTGCCCAGCCTCCCCTCCTTCTTCCTCACTGAGACAATTCACCATTCCCTGGCAAGCCCGGAGCCGGCCCGAGGAATCCACTAAGATCGTGAGCGTGTCTGGCAAGAACTCCCTCCGTCCTCCCACTCAGCACACTTCCACTCGGCCTACACAGCCTTCCCCGAGCCTCACGCCTC
>VMDO01008843.1:25424-81272 GCA_007922755.1 Pedetes capensis
CTGCCCTGTATTATCGATTCATCCTCTTCCTTTTTTTTTTGAAGAAAAAAAAGGAAAAAAAAAAAGAAAGGAGATGGACTCTCAAGATTATCAAACCTGGGTTGTGGGGTCCAGCACTCTTTGTCTCTGCTTCTGTCTAATTTTTTTTTTTTTTTTTTTTTTTTGCAGTACTGGGGGTGAACCTAGGGCCTCGTGCTTGCATGCTCTGCAAATTCTGGACCACTGAGCTGCACCTCAGCCCATTTTTTACTTTTTGAGACAGGGTCTCGCTAAATTACCCAGACTGCCGCTGGTCTCCAACTTGCCATCCTCCTGCCTCCGCCTCCCGAGCCACTGGGATGACAGGCGTGCGCCACTGTGCCCAGCTATCCTCTTCCGTCTTAAAAAATAAGATAAAATACAAAGACAGTAAACAGATCCGTGGTTTCCAGAAGTCTGGGGCAAAGGGGAAGGGGTGGAGAGGAGCCCAGCACTGCAGGGAAGCACTCTTCCCTATGGTACTGGGTGACAGGCACGTGGCACTTTGCCTTTGTCAAAAGCCAGAATGGACTCAGCGAGTGAAGCGTGAAGTAAACCTCAGACTTCGGTTAGTAATAAAGTTTTGACACTGGCCCAGCAGTTGTAACCAATATACAACACTGATGTAATAACAAGGGAAATTGCGCCTGGCACCATGGCACATGCCTATAATCCCAGTGACCCAGTGACCCAGTGACCCAGAAGGCTGAGGCAGGAGGATTGCAAGTTTGAGGCCAGAGTCAGCCTGCACAACTTCGCAAGACCCTATCTAAAAATAAAAACTGAGAAGGGGCAGCTCCGTGGCAAAGCACTTTTCTAACACCCACAGGCCCTGGGCTCAACCTCCACTACTGAAGCCTCCAGTATGAAAACCCCTGTGGAAGCTGTACTTTCTGCACAATTTTTCTGTAAACCTAAAAATGCCCTAAAATATAGTCTATTCAAAAGCAAAAACAAATACACGAGATGATTCCGTTGATGGCCTTCCTGTAGACAGCATGGAATCCCACATGGAGACCGCCCCGCCCTGAGTCCTGGGGGCCCCTGCACAGTCAAGGAAATGAGGGTCACAGGCTCCATGCAGCTTGCCCTAGATGCTCCATGTCACAAGAAAGAACAGAGGCTTGTCTGCAGCCAGCTCCTCTCTGCAAAGCGGCAGCTCTACGTGAGAGGGAAGATGCCCTGCAAGAGGCTCTGCAGCGCAAGACCTGCTTCTGTGCCCAGGTCCCTTCCCACAGAGACGAGGAGCTAATACACAGGGTTTCTTTCAAGCCACTTTGCGTGCGGTAATTTGTCACACAACAATAGTTAGCTTTTGCACCAAACAGTAAAAAGACATGACCAATCAAAACTGCATTTCTGATCAGGATTCCCACTGGGCTTTGCTCTCCTTCGAAAGCGGGTCCCACAAACTCTCCCAGTGAACTCCTTGGAAGGTGTGTGTTGACCGGGAAATAGCCTCAATGGTCTTGCTCAGCACCACCTCATCAATATCCCCAAGGTAAATACAAGCACCGATGTCCTCCTGTGTAAGGAGAAATTGGGAGGAAATTGGCAAAAACCCCAATACTGGAAAAACAGCTAAATCTAGGGAAAATGAAAGTAACTTGGTTGGACGTTTGTGCAAAACCCTTCACAAAGCCCCCGAACCTGACTGGACAATTGGACTCAAAGCTGATTGGCTCAGGCCATTCCGTTGGCGAGCTATATAAGGAGCGGCACTGTGGCAGCTCGATCCTTTTTTCGCCCAGACTTCGACCACCGACAAGGAAACAACTTGCCCTTTTTTGCCTGGACCACCAATGAGGAAACAGCTCTCCCCGCTCTCTCACCCAGACTTTGGTGAGGAAAGAATGCTCTCCCGCCTTGACCACCAACAAGGAAAGAACTCACTCTCTGAGGAGACCACCAACATGGAAGCATCTGCCCTTGAGACTGTATAAGAGCTGCTAGCACTTAAAGCTGTACACTTTGGGTTTTCTCTCCGCCCTGATAAGGGCAGAGAAATAAAGAGCTGTGTTTGTCCCCACAAGGCAAAAGTACCTGAGGCTTTTCCTTTCTTCCATCTCCACCAGCCGCCCAAAGGCTGCAGGAGTCTGTGTCCCTCACCCAAGGGTCCTGAGTGAATTGTGTTTAGTATCTGTGTGCGTGGCACATGCGCAGCCCGTAAGAACATCTTGGCCGGACAGGGAGGCGCCCGCCCCACACTCCTGAAAGGTGAGAGCAAACACTGCCCTTCAGCACTGGCTGGCCCTCTTCAGATACACTTTTAAGGTGGGCTCCAATTGGGACAGCTGCTCCAAGTTCAGGGGTTGACTGCACTGATCATTACTCTTGAACAAGCTCCACAGCGCTTCTCCATCTCAGGCTCCCATCTCAGGGAGGAATAGCCCATCAGGTCTGGAAGGCCATGATGACGAATATATGAGGAAAAGAATCCAAAGCTCCAGCATCGGGGACGCCAGGCATGGTGTCTAATAAAAAGCAGCTGATATTTCATGTGGCTGTTTGATCTTAAAAAAAAAAAAAAAATCCTGTAAAAAAAATATCCTCTGAGTCATGTTTTAGAATGGAAACAGAGATTTTATGGCTGACCATCCTACCAATTGTTTGAGGGTATAAATCCAACCTTCATTAAGGGAAGCTTCAGTGAGTGAAAGGGTAGATGGATGTGTGGGTGGATGGATGAGTGGATGGATTGGTGGACAGATGGATAAAACAATCAGTTCATCAACAGACCGAAACATACTTTTTGCAGGTTTTCACTGGGCATGGTTGTCCACACCTATAATCCTAGCACTCAGGAGGCAAAAGACGGAGGATTGCCAGTTCAAGGCCAGCCTGGTACAGAGCGAGACCCTCTCTCAATGTACCCTCTTACAGGTCTTATTCCAGGGCCCAGACTTCCCAAGGGCAGACAGCCCAATCGGATGGTGGCACCATCTTGCTGGAGTCAGGCTGGGGGAAGGAAAGGGACACCATGGAGAGGGCATATTGGAGGAACACAGTTTGGTCCAAACACAAAGAAAGGCACAGAAAAAAACTGATATTCTGCAGACAGACCCACAACCTCACAGACTTCCATATATATCCTCTGGACTAAGACACAGCGACAGTAAGCAAACGTGGAAGGGGCCATCTTCCCCCACCCCTCAGGCAAGGCCACAGGAGCCACTGCCCCAGGCGTGGCAGCACAAGGCCCTCGCTGCCTGTCTCTGCTTCCGTCACTCAGGTGTCTCTGAGGGAACCCTGAGAGCTGTGGGATTTCCTCAAGGCCAAGGAACTCAGGGACCCCCCCCCCCAGCTGAAGAGGGCTTCCTGGCGGGAACTCAGAACAGATGGCATGAGTGACAACAGAGGGGGACATCCCAATACGTCCAGGAGCTGGAGGGCGGGGACGGGGCCTGCCACATCCCCAGGCGTCCCCAGTCAGGCTCCCTCCCCTTGCTCTCCTTGCCTCCCAACTCCCTGCCTCCTGAGGGCCCCGTGTGGGCGCCTGCTCAGCTGTGCTCACTGATAAGGAACAGGAACAGGGTCCACTCCCCAGGAGTGGGGACAAGAGCACAGACTCCAGCGTGGAGGGGGCGTCCAGGCAGATTGGATTCAGGTCTGTGTGCTCGCGAGGATGATGGGGGCGGCAGGGACAGAAAAGTTGAGCTCATCTTTAAAAGATCTTAGGGTGGAAGTACATAATCTTTTAATTAAATTTTTACTGAATTTTAGCTTGAAGTTCCCCATCTGCTTCCTTAATTATGCCTAACCCTAAACCTAGCTCTGAGCCATCTGTGTTCTCGTCTCATTATTTTGGGGTTATTCGTGTGTTTGTCCGATTCCTGTAGGAACCAGCGGGTCCCTTCCCCAGGCTGGGGTGCCCAAGCTTTGCAGAAGCAAACAGAGGCCAGGGCATGAGGGGGTCTCGGAGGGCTTTGCTGGACAGGTGCTTTGTTCACAGGTGCTGGGGGCGGTGAACTGAGTTGTGAGTGGGTGTGAGGACAAGAGGGCGGGTGGCAAGCGGGTGGACCCCTCGATTCCTGGTCAAGCCTTCCCAATGTTGTCCCCATTCTGCTGTGACTTGGAAAGTGAGGTGGCAGGAGAAAGCACAGGGGCAGGAGTCTCCTCTCACTCACGGCTTTGTGAGTTTCCTGCACATTTACTGAAACGCTGACTTTTTCCATGAGTCCTGGGGCGGTTCTGGGTTAGCTGACCTTGAATTGGGATCAGCAGCCCCTGGGAATGAGCAGGGCCCATGGGCGCAGCTGCAAGTGCCGAGTGGCTGAGAGACGCAGCACCACCTGTACTGCGAAGTGCCTCCAGCCGCTCCTCCCGGCTGGGGCCAGGGTCACCTGCGGGGAAATGGGCCCCTCGCCACTGGTTGGCACTGTGCAAGCCACTTGGCTGGCTGCTCCCCTGCTTCGCCAGGGTGCAGAGAGCACCACATAGGCCAAAGTGCTGAGCACGCCCCACGGCCCGCTGGGGGTCCAGCCAGACTGGACTGAGCTGGGCCAGGCTCCCCTTGAGTCTGCCAGTGGGTAAGTCTGCAGTTCCAACCCCTCACAAAGGAGGGAGGGCGGGAGATGGGCACGGTGGCGCATGCCTGTAATCCCAGCGGCTCAGGAGGCGGACGCAGGAGGATCGCAATTTTGAGACCAGAGGCAGTCTGTGTAACTTAGCGAGACCCTGTCCCAAAAAGTAAAAAGAAAATGGGCTGGAGGTGCAGCTCAGTGGTGCAGCACTTGCAGAGCACGCAGGCACGAGGGCCTGGGTTTAACTCCCAGTACCGGAAAAAAAAAAAAAAAAGGAGGGAGGACGGGAAGCCCAGCCAGCCAGGACTGGCCAGTGTGGCAACCCAGACATTTTCTATCAGGGACCACAAGACAGAAGTAGGTGCCCCACTTCCTCAGCAAATGCCCTCCCCATGCTGTGCCTCACCAGCCCAAGGTCCTAACGTTGCTTTGTGCAGCGCAGCAGGCGCTTGGCCCTCACTGTGACCTCGTTCAGCGGGGGCGCTGGCTTCTCTGGGGAGCCCCTGAAGGGCCGGCCAGTGAGAGGACCAGGGTCGATTTTCCACCAGGGCCTCCTAAGGTACAGGACAGGACCAGAGATGGCACCTGTGTGTAACTGGACGTGACTGGCCATCAGAGCCAAAGGCCAGTCCAAGGAACCTCGCACTGAGCGTGCACATGCGTGGTCCACACCCGAGCTGCTCCTAGGGAACATGCCTCCTGAAGAGCAAGGCGGCCCCTGAATCCTGGAGATGGTTACCCCGATGTAGGAAGCCCAGTTGAGCACTGACAGCCTCAGGGGCTCATCCTGGAATGTTGGGGATTTTTAAAGCACCCCATAAATAGGGTCTCTATAACCAGCATGAGGGGCTAACACTCAAGCTACATTCACCTCACTCCTTTGTTCCCTCTTCCATCAAGTGAGCAAAGATGGCCCCTGACCAGCCTGACCAGCCTCAACCACCTCAATTTTGATTGGCTAACCCTAGCACCCCAGTTAAATAACTGCCCCTATCTGGCAGGTATGACAGTTTACCTGTTGTACCTGTCACAAATGTGCCCTGATTGGCTAACCCCGGTACACACCCCTCCCAGGAGTCTATATAAGCAAGTTCCTGGACCCCATCTTCACCCTCTTATTTTCACCTGCTACCAGACCCCATCACTTTGACCCAGCACTCACCAATCCTGTGGAAGACCACCTAGCAAGCCGATGCGTCAAGACCAGGGGCCCCGAGGCGCCGAAGGTTACAAGCAAGCCACGGAGAACCCCCCAATTCCTCCCATCCTTGGGAAGGAGGGAGGCAGAGAAGGTGAGCTGTGAGAGCCAAGACCACCGGACCTCCAGCCCAATGGAACATCAACTGCTTGTAGCTGTGCCTCTAAGGCTGAGCTGTACCACCAGTGAGCCTGCAGGCTCTGAGCTAGCACTTGACAGGGGCTGCTTGCTGGTTGCACCCCACTTGGGGAGCAACCCAATAAACTTTCCCTCTCCTGTTTCCCTCAGAAGGTCTCCCGAGGTCCTTCTTTGGCACCTCCGGCCACAACACCAACCTGGCCCAGTGAGTCCCCAATACCCACTCAGTGTCAGGGCAAGGTTCTGACCTCTGCCGGGCCTGAGCCGAACCCGACACTAGAACATCTGCTCCTATCATGGACTACGGGCCATGCTGTGCTCCACATGCCTGCACGTGTTTGGAGACAATGTGTAAGGGAGGAGGCTGGGAGGAGAACAGGACAGCTCACAATGCACATTTTAACTGCAAAAGTGAGGAAGATGGCATCCCAGAAAAGAAGAGATCATTGGAAGTCAGCCAGCTTTTGAAATTTTATCTCACCTCAACGTCCTTTTCTGCCTGTGTATCAGCTCCACGGGCTTTGGGGCCTCACCATAGACAACAGTTGGCCAAAGTTCCAGACCAGAACATGGTGGTTGAGATGTGCCATGCGGGAGATGGCCACAGACACAGGAAGAAAGCCTGCCCCAGGAGGCCAGAGCAGGTGGGGACTGGCCACGTAGGAGAGGGCTGCCAGGGACCAGCTGGGCCCAGGTGGAGAAAAGGCAGGAAAAAGCAGAGATTAGACAAGGACCAAGAAGGGATGAGACAGGGTTGGGGCTCCCCAGAGCCAGCTTCAGGAGACGTGGCCTCCACAGACTGGTGAGTGGACAGTGGTAAGACCTAGGTGTGGCCTGACAGAGGGTCTGCACCCAAGCCTCCAAAAGGGGTCCTTGTCAGCACCCGCAGCCAAGTGTGGAGTGAGACCCCAGGCAAGCAGGCCAAGAACCCACTAGCTACTGTGTCAGAGCCGCATGACCTACCTGCCCCACGTCGCCCCTAAGAAATCAAAAGACATTCCGGGCGCTGGCTGAAGAAAGTCTCTCTTTGTGGGAGAGGAAAGACCGCTGCTCTTCTCCGTAGGAAGTATACCTGCTTCTTTCCACGAAGGTATTTCTGAACACAGGTCATCATAAACATCATGACCCCCGAGCACCAGCGTGGGAAACCACATGATAGGTGATGCATTCACAAATGATCACCTCGTGCAAGCTCTCTGAAATGCTGTCTCCTACGCAATTTACACCTGGACACAGAAACTGGATCCAATCATTCGGAAACAGGCTGGCAGCCACGTCCAGGCTTCTGTGGGGACAAGGAGCCGACAGCAAGCGCCCCTGGCCTCCCCCACTGCACATGAGGGGCTGCTCCCCTCCCTCAAGGCCCAGGGCCAGCCCTGAGAGCCCGAACCACAGGCTGACCGAGAGTCCTGCCCTGGAGGAGAGGGCCGGATGCTGGCCTGGACCCTGCCGCAGGACCTGCCTCTGCGGAGATCCCTTGTCCCCTGTCCATGGGCTTTCCGGGTGACGTGTGACAAGGACCGTTTTTGGTTCGGTGCGTGATACCCATTTAATACTATAACGAAATTACACCTGTGTGTGATTCCCATTTAATTCTATAATGAAATTATGCCTAGACAGACGGATGAGCATATGAACCCTACGGGCCTAGCTTCCAGCTCCAGCAACTGCCACCTGGCCCCACTTACCATGACAGTGATCTTCACATGGGTAAGAAAGCAACACTGTGGGCCACAGGGGTGAGCAGGCGCCTAGCCCTCCCCTCCCCGCATGGGACCCGCCCTGTGCCCGAGGGCTCAGCGTCTCCTTCTCTGCTCACTGCTGGCCTCCTCCCACTCCTCCCTCCACTCACAGTCCTAAAGTCTCCATGCTCTGTGTTCCTGACGGGTGTGCCTCCCCCTCCCACTCAGAAAAGGAAGCCTCCACCCATTTCAGGGAGGGCCAGTCGGAGCTGCTGGGGCTCTCGCGCTCCTCGGTGCTGTGCTGACGCGAGCTGGCCAGAGGTTCCTCTGCCTCTCTCTGCCTGTCCCTCGCTCCGGAGCAGTCTGGGGTCCGTGAATTTCCCAGCTGCCAGGGCCCTCATCAGTGCCAAAGCCCAGTGCAGGGACAGTGGGGCGTGCCCTCCGAAGAAAGGGTGCCTCACAGCACCCCCGTGAGAAATGCTTTCTGTGGCTTTTGGCTTTTCCTTGGGATGCCATCCTGAGGGGCACAGACCACCTTCCTCCAGGGACTGCATCCAGTACTCTCTGCTCTTGTTCCCCAGCTCTCGCTGCCCGCCTAGTGTTTAACCTCTCTGTCCAGGGTCAGTGACCGAGGCGTACAGGCAGCTGGAGGGCTGGGCTGGGGGACCCAACGGGGACTGGGTCACTGCTCCTGACTACCAGATCCTCCTTCAGGCCAAACGGCCGGCAGGGACACGTCATTGTGTCACGCGGGGCGCTGCTGCCTGGGGCTTCCCTGGCCCTCCTCTCTCATGCTCAGGTGTCCCTCCAGCTTCCTGTCAGAGGCCTGCGACTCTGCACGGTCCGCGCCACTCACAGAGGCAGCCTCTCCTCTCCTCTGCTCTGCTCGGCCTCTCTGCCTCTCGCGCCTTCGGTTAGACGCACCCGTGCCCCTGCTCCACACCACTGTCCATGCTCACCGCTGCTCTTGCTCCTGGAGACGGTGGCCAGGGGCTTCTGGATGTCGTGCCATCGGGGCTGCCTGTGAGGAGGGCGCTCCGAGGCCCTCAGGGGCAGGACCCCCCCACCCCCACCCGCATAGCGCTTGGGGCCGCTCGCTTGTTCCTTCCATGATCCAAGCGCCCTGCCTCCAAAGCTGGCTGGTCGGAGAAGCGTTTGGGTGGCCAGCTCCCATTTTCTGCCTTTTCCTTCCCTTTTTAGGAAAAACGTTTGATCCAAAACACACGCTGTCTCCCCACCCCCATGCTAATTAGCACTCCCTTGGGGCTTCCTGCTCGCGCCTGTTCTGATTCCATTCACTACTTAGGAGCCAGCGTTTGCCTGCCATGCTCAACACTGTGCAAACACTAGGGTGGCCACACCTGCTGAACCGCTGCCTCCCATCCTTCCGAGGTTCCCGCCTGCCTGCCTGGGGAAGAAGCTCAGCCTCTTCTCCCCCCTCCCGAGGTCCCGGGCCAGCCTGCTGGCTAAGGCACTCCGGCCGGGGATCAGCCCTGGACAGCAGTTTTCTCCGGACGCAGTGGCAGCAGCTACAAGTGGCTGTGGCTGTGACTGAGAGAAGGTTGCTGGGGTTGGCTCTGGTCTTCAGCCGCCTGTCCCCAGAGTCCCCGTTGAGGACCAGACCACTGCGCCCTCACTGGAAAGAGACCAGTGTGCCTCAGGGGCAGTCGTCCGTGGCCTGCTGGCCACGCACCAGCACCGACACCCCCAGGCCACCTGGGATCACAGGCTCGTCTGTAAGCCTGCCTGCTGCTGGGCGCGTGACAAGGTTAAAGGAGCACTGGAAGGGGCTTCACTGCCTCAGGGCCCCTGCCAGGGCCACAGCTGGCCCTGGTTGCTTCCTGACTGGGTCACGTTGGTGTTGAGGATCCTGGCCACCAGGAACCACAGCCCATTCCACCTCTGGAGATGCAGATGGCGGGCCGGCCCCGTGGGGCACCAGAGTCCTGCAGCCGATGTGACCTCTAACCGCCACCCCAGCAGCTGGTCACATGGCGCGCCGACGGCAATGAGCAGCCACAGCACAGTTGCTAAGAAGTGACTCACGCCCGGGAGAGCGAGGTCTAAATAGCACTTGTCAGCTATTTTTTAACGCAGCGTGTACGATACCTCGGCTGACACGGATCGTCAGGGAAACAAACTGCTTCAAGCGTGGCATACACTCACCATGGTGACACCGTGGTGCTAAGAACAGACGTTCCACATCAACAGGATAAAGTTCAAAAATCACCACAGAGGTGCCCTTTACCAGGATGACTGTATTGAAAATGCACGGCTGATAAGGCACGCGGGGAGAAGCCACTCTCCCAGGAGGCCAGGATCGAACTGACTCAAAACCTGCTTATAATGTGGCGATCAGAGGCGATCCCCAGTGGCCGGCCTCCAGCTTCACGCTCAGAAGAAAGACGGCTCAGAAGCAAGGCACCAAAGGACAAGTCTAGGGAGGACGGATGTGCACAGTCCCACGGGAGGGAACGAGGCGTGTGCCCCGCAGGATGCACCTCCCCAGCCGCAGGCTCTGACCCCGGGGAACCGCAACACAGTGTGAGGACTCCGGAGAAAAGCCCTTCCCGCCAAGGAAACCCCGCTGTCTGCCTTAGGTCTCTGGAGATCAGAAGCCCTGCGTCACGACTCCAGCTGCAGAGCTGGCGTGTAAGACAGACCCTTGAAAAATGTAACCACGGACCAAAGTCACCCCTCCTCAGTTCTCCAAGCTGCTCCACTGCACTCTTCCTGGCAGCGGATTCCTTCTGTGGCCCCTTTATCCCGCCATTTCCCTTTTCAACACGGATGTGCCCAGTTCCAGACTCTGGAAGCAAAGGTAGCTAATGGCACAGGTCCTGGCCCTCGTGATTGTGCTCTTGTGTTGGGAGACAAAAGAGGACCCACCCACGCCGTGAAGCATGGAACACGAGCGGGGTGCAGAAGGAGAGGCGCAGCAGAACGCAGCCTCCTGCACAGCAGGATGAGCAGCAGCCCAGACTGAGCTCAGGCCAGAGGGGAAGGGCAGGGGCAGGACCCAGGTGCCCAGGGACCAGGAGTGCTACCGGGGCAGGAAGAGGAGGCAGGACCAAACCAGAACCACGCTGCTGATCTGGAGAGGGAGGTGACCTGACCGGGGCTAAAGACATTTCTATGGAAACCAGCACGGCAGTTCCTCTAAAAACCAACCAGCATTCCCATTGACCCAGCAGCCCCCTGAGGAGTAGAAGGAGGGGGTAAGTTATTTGCACACCCATGTTCACAGTGACATTATTCACCACCGCCAGAGGACGAAAGCAGCCCACGCACCCACTGACAAACAAATGGATAAATAAAAGACGGGGTGCATGTAGGACAAAGTATCACTCGGGGTGAAGTATTCATGACTCAGAAAGGAAGCACGGGCCCACGTGCGCATTGGATGAGCACGCAGGACACTACGCTGAGTGAAGCGAGCCTGTGTCACAGGAGCTGCTTAAGGACCTGCAGCTGAGGTGGCTGGAGGGGTCAGGTTCACAGGGACAGGAAGTAGGGGGCGGGGAGTTAGTCAGTGATGGAGGCAGAGTTCTGGTTCAGGAAGATGAAGACATCTGGGGACAGGCGGTGCTACTGACATGAGGGGGCACCCAATGCCACAACCTGGCCCTTACAGATGTGTGGTGTTAAATTCCCTACTGTGTGCATTGTGCCACTGTTGGGAAAGCTTGCACTAAAATAGCTCAGTTTAAAGAAATCCCTGAGCGCGCAGGCTCAGAAGAGCCAGAATATACCTTTACCTGTATTCTGGAAGGAAACAGCAGTCAAAGGGCACGAGTCCTCAGGCCCACGGACAGGTCCAGCAGACAGAAATAACGAACGGCCACGGCCTGGCCACAGAGTCGCTTCCTCGGCTGTTAGAGCCAGAGCTGAGCTTTCGGGCTAAACGAGGTCACGAAAGTCCATTCATTTCCACAGACACTGGGCCTACCTGACATCGGCCCAGCACCGCACAGGCCTCAGAGGCTGGCCCAGGCCTGAGGTGGAAGAGGACACCCAGGCTGCCTGGCAGAGGACACCAAGAGGAGCCTCCTGGAAGGTGGGGGCCGGGTCCCTGCTGCCCGAGGTGAGGAGAGAGGCCGGTGGCAGCAGGGAGGGCAGTGGCGCAGGAGGACAGGTGGGGGCTGCGAGGAGGACACGGTGGCCAGGAGGAAGGGCTGGAGGTCCCCGTGGATGGTTGCCCTGGGAAGGACGTCTGCCCCGGGGGGCATACAAGTCCCAGGTGGCAGAGCCAAAGGAAACAGCCCCCCAGTGGGTAGGCCCGGGCCCAGGAGTGTCGCGGATGTGCACCCTAGCTCCAAAGCTCCACAGAGTGGCCTGGCTGCCAGGGAACCAGGGACGTGTCCCCGGGCATCTCGGTGGCTGTCCTTAGGTAGGAGGGGCAGGGCCTGCACAGAGTCCCAGGGAGAGGGGCTCCCAGACCTGCCCTACACCCCTCGGTCAGAAACCACCCTGCTGGCTGCCAGGGCAGCTCTCTCAGAAGACAGAGGGAGGACCAGGTGAGGGTGGGGATGGGCACTGGGCACCTGCCAGGGCCTGTGGCTGGGCGCCGGCTTGTGGCCACCCTCTGCAGGCTCTCCAAGGGGGCCGTGTTGTAAGTGCCTTTTTCAATTTTCTAACTGAGTGAAATTCATTAACATAAAATGAGCATTTTCGGGGTCCAGCTCAGGGGGTGTCAGCAGATCCACCAACCTGCCTTGGCCAGTGCTGGGGACCCGGTGCTGGGCTCTCTGCACTCCAGCTCTTGGCCTTGTCTCAGCTCACTTAAGGGCCCACATGCTCCTCTGCGCAGCCCCTGGGGCAGTGTAGGGCACTGCCTAGAGAGGCAGTTTTCCCTGGAGCCTATCTAGACCCACTTGGAGGTCTGAGGCTTGTTCCCCAGACAGTAACCTTTCCCCTACATCTGGGAACCCCTGGGCGTCGAGCTTCCAAAGATGACACTGGCATCTAATCCCTTTCCTCAGGCCCCTCGACACTGATTGGCTATTTCCAAACCACCAAACGGCTCCTGATTAGACCGTTCATGAACCACCCCCCATTGGTCACTTTACAAAGCCAAATTTGCATATCCTGCCTGATTGGCCGAGACCCGTATGGGGTGACTGCCTCTGATTGGTCCCCAGCTAGCCTCTGGAGAGTATCTATGGGCGGTACACCGAGCAGTCTGGGTCCATTCCATTGACTGGGACAGACGAAACAATAAAGAGCTGTTGGAGCAGAGCACTTGGAGTGGGCGTCTTCACTGGGAAGAAAGAAGCAAGGAGCCGCCATGGTCATCAGCCTCTGAGCCTGCCTTTCTCAAGGCTTCTCAGAGCAGCCGTGGGCATGAGCCTCCTTTCCTGGCAGTGCAGCTCTTGGGTGCTTGGCTCCCCCTCATCAGAGCGAGTCCTCAGCGGCTGGTTCCTGCTCATGGCCAGATCGAGTCCAGTGTCACGGTGACGCCCCACAGGGCAGGTGCCAGTCAGGCATCTCCTGGTCCCACAGTGGTCTGTCCTTCTCACCATGCTTGAGGTGGCAGCCTAGAGCCCACAGAGCAGAGCCAAGAAGACCCAAGCACTCACTCACGGCCAGGAGTCTGTGCGCCAGCCACCACGTGCCAGGGACACCCCTGAGTGCTCTTCCTTCTGGGCAGACTCAACTGGGCAGATGGCGGTCTGAGGCCTGGCATGCCCCTCAAATCCCACCACCAGTTGTGCCTTCCATGCCCTGGGCCCAGCTGCTGCCACCCTCTTGTGGCCCCCTGAATTCCATGTATTCGCCTGGACATTTCAGATGTAGAAAGGGAATTCTTTGCTGCCCTCAATGGGGCAGATACTGGGATCTTGCAAAACTGGAGGGCGCTGCAGGGCTTGGTGTTCCAAAAACCAGAGCTGGATCTCCACCTGGCGTGTGCTCCTCGCTCCCGCTTCCTCCTGTCAGACTCCTATTCATCCCTCCAAACCCTGAAGAAGTATGTTCTCCTCCAGGAAGCTTCAGTGACTGCCGTGGGCAGGGACAGCTCCATCTTCAGGGACTTCAGAGGTCCATGTTTGTGGCTTGGTCATGGCGCTTTTCACCTTCCCTTTCACATACCTCCTCCAGCACCTGAGGACCATCTTAGAACAGCCTCTGCCTTGCCCCTCCCCTGGACACAGCCACCCAGGCAGACCAGGCTCAGGCCACGTGGCTTGTCAGACCCAGGCCTCCAACGCCGCGTCACTTAACTCTTCCCTGCACCTGAGGACGTAAAGGAAGCTCAGGACTTTGGGGCTGTGCGATGGCCGCCCCTCCAGGCTGCATGTGGAGACCTCACAGCTCTCAGCGGGCTCCAGCCCTGCTCACGGGGCGTGTGCGGGTGTGCGCACACGGTGCACTCGCTGGCATGGTACCCATTCCTACGTCTTCCATAATTACAGGCTGCCGCAGGCTCCTCTTAGCTGTGTTTGGAAGGTCCAGGAGCAATTGCTGTGCAGCCTCCCTGTGCCTAGGAGGACGGGACTAATCAGGGCTAATGACACAGCACGCACTGTGGGATCGCCCCGCACTACACCGTAATCACTGTGCAATTAGGTGGTCACCAGTCACCATGTAAACACAGCCTACCCTGGACACGCCTATGGCTTGCACAGCCCCACAAACTCGTTCTAATCAAAGCTTTGAGTGGAAAACAGTCACTTGGCATGTGCGGAGAACTCTGGGTTAGGAAATGGAGGACCCTCAGGAAGGAGGATGGTGCCTGCTCCAATCGCAGTTGTCTCAGGTGTGGGTCACAGCAAGAAAACCAGAGGACAGAACGCACAGGGGTCTCCCAGGGAGGAGGGCCAGGCGCCACTCGCAGCAGCACCTCATAAACAAGGGTGCCCACCAAGGGCGTGGGACTGCATTGCTGTAACTTGGTGGTCCCTTCTGGGATCTCTGTTTTAAACAGAAGACATTCCAGACCACCCAACAAAAGGTCACAAGGATGCCGTGTCTTTCCCGGGTAAAAGAATCTTGGGCTGGGCAGCTCAAAACTTCCAGTCCAAAGCCGGGCGCAGTGGCACACGCCTGTCATCCCAGCGGCTCGGAAGGCGGAGGCAGGAAGATTGCAAGTTCGAGACCAGAGGCAGTCTGCGTCACTTAACGAGACCCTGTCTCAGAAAGTAAAAAATGGGCTGGGGGCGCAGCTCAGTGGTCCAGCACTTGCAGAGCATGCAGGCGCGAGGCCCTGAGTTCAACCCCCAGTACCAAAAAAAAAAAAAAACCCCACTTCCGGTCCACTCTGGAAAGTCCCAGGTCTTCAGAATGTCAGAGGGGGCGCTCTTTCTGACGTCCCAATGTCCGGCATGTGCATGTGGTGGTAAGTTACATGAATCCACTCAGCCCGGGCAGGGGAAGCCCACGGAGCTGGGAAACAGGACTTCAGGGGGTGGCAGGGTGTTTTGGGGAGCGGCAAACACCTGCACTGATAGGCTGATTAAATAAGATCCGGTCTCCCAGTGTGGGTGGGCATCCCCTGTCTGCTGAGGGTCCAGACACAATGGCTGACCCCCTCTGTGTGAGCAGAGGCATCTGTCCTCTCTCACCCTCCGACATCAGCAGTCCTGGTTCTCAGGCCTTCAGACACAGCTACAGCACCAGCTCTCCTGGCTGGCCCCACGCAGAGGGCAGAGGGAGGAACCTCTTCACCTGCGTTATCTGTGAGCCAGTGCCCATAACACATGGTCTCTATGGACAGATGGGGCATCCAGAGGCCCGGTATGCATATGCTGGGGGTGCCAAAAAACGTGGACTCATTTTAAGAGATGTTATCTAGGTATTACATCTTGAAGTTGAATTGAATTACGTGAGCAATGTATAATATGACATTCTGGATTATATTTCTGCTACCACATCAGAGGCTGGGATTTGGCTCAGTGGGTAGAGGGCTGCGCTGCAGTCTCTGAGGTCCCGAGTTCAACTCCCAGCACTGAAAAAATGGGAGAAGGACCTGGCAATCCACTCCCAAGGCAATCCCGAAACAGTCAGCCATTGAAAACCCTATGAGGGTCGCTATGAGTCAGATACCAACTCGACGGCACCTAACAACAACAACAACAACCACATCAGAACAAGCACACAACACGTTCTTAAAATGGAAAAATGAAAAGTTTCCATCTCAAGATGTGTATACATTTTTTGGCACCCTCTGTGTTTGTACACACATGCACATGTTTGTGTGGACAGATAAATACATGATAGACAGACAGATGATAGACAGATAGATAGCTGGGGACAGAAATAAAGAGAGAGAGAGGAGTGTATCCTATCCCTTATCCAAAATATGTGGGACCAGAAGTGTTTCAGATTTTGGACTTCAGCCTTTTTTAAACTCTAAAATATTCGTATATACATAATGAGGTATTTGGGGGGTGGTACCTAAGTCTAAATGAAAAATTCATTTGTGTTATGTACACCTACATGCATAGCCTACATGTAACTTCATACGATATTTTTAGCACACCTGTGTTTTGACATGAGGTCGTGTGGAATTTTCTACGGTGGCATGCATCGGCACTCAGAAAGTTTGGAATCTTGGATGGCTTTGGATTTCAGATCTCAGACCACTTGCGCTCAGTGTGCGCGTGTCCACATACAACAGCTCGCCACATACAAGCAGGCATTTGTCTCCTCGCTGCTCGCCGCACCCACCGGCACTGCCCGGGAGCAGATTCTTCAACTGGAAGGGGACAGGTCCTGGCCTCCTCCCGCTCACCATGTGGGGCAGGTGGCGGAAATTTTCTCCTGCCCTGGCTGGATCCCACTGTTCCCTGAGGTAACTGTCCTGAGGAAGCTGTCCTGCCTGGTGCTTGTGGCGAGCGGCTGGGGATGTGGGTGTTGACCCACCCTGGAGAGCTGGCAGGAAAGCGCAGGAGGGGCCGAGAAGGCGGGGCCGCAGGAGGCACTGCACCCGCCTGGCCACACAGGCTCCCTGGGGGCCTCCCGCCACCGCTCAGCATCTGCAGCCGGGCCTGTTTCTGGGTCTCCAACGATCAGGGCTACAACAGACCCAGAACGCCAGGCCTTAGGTCTGTCAAACCCAGGAGGACCTCAGGGCCACAGTGGTCAGCAAGGCAAACCCGCTTGTCAGCCAATGCCACCACCAATGGAAGAGGCCAAGCCAGGTGGCTCCTCCCCTCTCTCGGCCTCCTGAGAGCATCTAGCGCCCACAGTCACGACCTTCTCGGGTCCCCGGTTCCCTGCTCTCCCCACTTCACTCCTGGCTGCTCCTCCTGGATTCCTTCACCGGCCCCTCCTCCCTTCCAGAATGTCAAATGAGGCCCCACTTCTAGGGTCATTCACTGACCACGTAACCCTGTGTCCTGGACCCGAGGTGTGGACACCGTCTTCACAGGATGACTCCCAAATGTTCATCTCCATTCCCATCTCTCTCCCAGCCTACGGATGTCCCCAGCCGCCTGGGACAGCCACCAGGGACACTGGGACCAGGTCCTTGAGGATGGTGCTTGTCTCTGCCACGTTGTGTCTTTCGAATCCTATCGGGGACTTTTCTGCTACTGGCGCTCTACCCCCACAGAGAATGGGTATGGATCGTGCCTGGGACAAGGGTACACAAGTATGTCCACCCCAACGATGCTTCCCAGGACTAAGGGGGCCATAAGAAGTGGGTCTGTGACCCAGGGGTCATGTCAGGCACATGACCCAGGGGTCATGTCAGCCGTGGGACACCAAGGGACACCTTCCAAACATTCATCTCCCATCTCTCTCCCAGCCTTCGGACGTCCTCAGCCGCCTGGGCCATCCCGCCTCTGTAACGGAAATCCACAAGCTGGAGAATCCGGGGAGAACGCACGCTTATCGCCCCAGTCCTGGAGACTGGGCAGCCCTAGGTCGAGGCGCGGGCTGCTTCCGTGTCTGGTGCGGGCTGCTCGTGCTCCCAAGATGGTGTTTTGAATGCCATGTCCTCGTGTGGCAGAGGGCAGGACGGCAAAGACCCCAACACTTCATGGCACCTCTTTTCTGAGGACCTCAGCCCCCTTTGCGAGGGAGAAGCCCTCGTGAGCTATGACCTCTTACAGCCCACCGCACCCCTTAATCCCACCGCATTGGCGTTTACGTGCCACCGTCTGTGTTTTGGAGGGGACACAGCCGAACCACAGCACCATCTAAATGTCAAAGATATGCCAGAAGGTGCACACATGCTCATGCCACATTGCACCCCTAGATTCTCCTTTGCTGTTAGACACCATTGAGTCGGGTTCGACTCATAGCTACCCTATGAACAACAGAATAAAATACTCCCCAACACTATGCTGTACCTGACATCATGTCAGTGCTTCTCTACTATTCATAGGGTTTCAATGGCTGATTGTTTCGAGAGTGGGCTGCTGGGTCCGTCTCCCAAGCCTACAGCACCCGGTATTCCCAGGCAGTCTCCCATCTGAGGCCTAACCGGGCTGACCCTGCTTAGTCTCTGAGATCTGGCAAGACTGGAAACCAGGGTGGTACAGCTGCATTCAGACTCTTCTTCATAATCCAGTAACTGTCATCTTGGGGCCAGGAGGGCTGGCTGCTGAAGCTCAGGGCCAGGTCCCCTCCAGGAAACACCCTCCCCGAACTATACCAGAGCAGGCCTTTCCCCTTGAGTGGGTGATACGGGTGCCCGGCCTCCTGTGGCACAGAGAGAGATGGCCACCCCACTCCAGAGCCACCTGTGAGACTGGCAGAGCCCCGGCTGTAACTGTGATGATTCACCTCCCATACACGCTCCCCCCACCCCGCCTCCCACCCCCAGTAGCGTCTCTGAGAGACTGAGGTAGGTGAGGTCCGATCCCAGGGAACGGGAACCGTCCAGGAGGCTGATGCAGATCTGTATCTGAATGGCCAGGAAACCTCACGTGGGTGGGAGGGGCGAGGGAGCACCTGGCCTTTCGCTCACGAGCACAGGGGTGGCTGTCCCCTGAAGGCCTGGGTGACAGGGGATGGTGAGTCAGAACCTCACTCCTCATTCATCTCTCCTCCAAAACACCAGTCATGATGGGACCCCAAGATAAGAGACCACGTGGTGACCCTTAAGCATCACAAGCAAGGCGAGGCACAGCCATGAAGCCCCGCCCTACAGAGCGCTCTGGAAACGGTCCGCAGACACAGTGTGCACAGGTGCAAGACAGGTGGGCGTCCAGTAGGACTGTGAGTGCATTCCGCAGCCAAGCGAAATCAAGAGCGGGCCATCGGGAGGCCAGGGCGGCACTCCAGCCAGGAGCCTCAGCCTGGCCACGCCATGGCCGGCGCGCCTGGTGATGGCTCCCAGTCCTTCCCCAAACACATCACAGCCGTTTCCTCAGTACCAGTGCCCTGGGGAGAGGGGAAGCTAGGCATTTAGGCATCTGAGGATGTTAGAGAGACGGCCCATGGTGACAGTGACCCCTGGAAGACCATACTTGCCCCTCACCCCTTTAGAGAGTCTATGGGGATTAGCTAGTGAGCAGAGTCCTGGACCAGGCCCTGCCTGACATGACCCCTGGGTCACAAGCCCACCTCTTATGGCCCCCTCAGTCCTGGGAAGCACATCAGGGTGGACATACTTGTATACCCTTGTCCCAGGCATGATCCACACCCATTCTCTGTGGGGGCAGAGCGTCAGTAGCAGGAAAGTCCCTGATAGGATTCAAAACACACAGGTGGCAGCTGGGTGCAGTGCCTGTAATCCCAGCGGCTCGGGAGGTGGAGGTGGGAGGATCGCAAGTTGGAGACCAGAGGCAGTCTGCATAACTTAGCGAGACCCTGTCTCAAAAAGTAAAAAAAAATGGGCCAGGGGTGCAGCTCAGTGGTCCAGCACTTGCACAGCATGCAGGCACGAGACCCTGGGTTCAACTCCCAGTACCACAAAAAACAAACAAACAAAAAAAAAAACAGGTGGCAGAGACAAGCACCATCCTCAAGGACCTGCTGAACGTCCTTACAGAGCCACACATATGGTACACAGCAACCGGCCACTGCTGTAAGGACACAATGAGCCGCTCCAGAACTGGACAGTGCTTTTCCTCCCATTCCTATTGGCAGGAGGACAAGAAGCTGTCCGTGTCCACAGGGACACAAAGCACTGCACAGGCGTGGTCTTGCCACAGAGTTCCGAGAACTTGCCCATCCTCGGTCTAGCTGTGGTCCAGGGGACCCGGACGCTGCAGGATGTCACACTCATCCATCACCTTGACCACATCGGGACCAGATATCACCATAAAGAAGAGTGTCCTGCGCATCGGCACCGTGGTAACACACAGAGCTCCAAGGGTGGGAGGGAACTCAGCAGAGACCTCGCAGCCATCGACACCAGCTCCAATGTCAGGGCTCTAGTGACCCGAGGCATGCTGGTGCAGCCCCTCAAAATGAGGGACAGATGATCACCTCCCAACACCTCCCAGCACGAAGGAGGCAGCACAATTCCTGGTTGGCCTCTTTGGGTGCACAGCCCACCCACCCACCCTGCAGGGACGGCCACACCGGAACCGCATGCTTCCCTTCCCTGCAGGTTTCGGGGTCCCTGCAGGTTTTGGGGTGCAGGCTTAGAGTTCCCGGTTCCAGAGGACCCTTGAGTGACAAGCCAGCCGTGGTTCGTCCCGTCAGCCTTCCTTGTACACATTTCTCCAGGAAGAGGCACCAGCTTGATCCTGAAAGACCTGTTCCCAGGTGGGCTGGGCCTACCAGGGGACGCAAGTGGGCTTGCAACACTGAGGTGCACCCCGACACGTGCCTCTGGGCTGGGCCTACCAAGGGATGTAAGTGGGCTTGCAAGACTGGGGTGCACCCCGACACGTGCCTCAGAACCAAGGTTTCCATTCTCCCAGCTGATATTGGTGCATAGTATGTCCCTCTCTGCACACGGCTCTCAGCCAAAGGGAGCCGCCTCTGCAAACACACCTCCCTCCCCTGGCTGCAGCCCTGGGAAGATGTGCAGGAGCAGCCTCTGGCCCGACCCATAGGACTTTGGGAAGGGCTCTCCCCGCTCTAGGGTCAGCGGGACTCGAGGGTATCCATGGGACTGGTGGTGCCTTGGCTGCCGTGCATCACCAGTGGCTTCACCTGTGCCTGAGGCTTTCCTTGCTCTGCCTGCGCTTGCAAACCTGTGCTCCGCAGCTCCCCATCTCAGGGCCACTTCCAGGGCCCCAGCCCAGGAGAGCGTCCCGAAGCCGGCTCTTGGCTTTCCACCCCGAGCCCGGGGCTCTGAGTCCTCCCCAGCTCAGGAACCACAGCCACGGACCACGCATTTGCTCAGTGCACAGCCTGGCGCTGATTCGAACTCTGCCCCCACACCTGACCTAGGAGCAAAGATCTAACTTCAGACACTGTTCCGAGTAGACCAGGCCTCCACCACCACCGCAGCCTCCTCATCTCCCACCAGGATGCCTGCAGCCCCCTCCTGGATGCCCCAGAACCTGCTCTGGACACACTTCACGTTCACACCCCCACTCCACACGCACACTGCATGCCAACACACACGCTGCACAAGCACGCACCACATACGCACACCTCACCTTCACACGCCACACAAGCACACACCGCACACGCACACTGCATACCAACACACGCCACACAAGCACACCGGCACATGCACACCCACCTTCACACCCCACGGGCGCACCTTCACACCCAGCCCACCGCCCCCAGCACACAGGCTCACGCCGTTCACGCAAACACTCTCCCCACAGACGTGCTGCACACCCGGCCTCAGCCTGTGAATCAGCTCATGCCCCAGCCCAGCAGCCCCGTCACGGCAAGACAAACCTGGCCCTGCCACGTGCTAGGACGCCCACACCACGCGGCTTCTCTCACCTCCGGGCCCTGACCTTCCCACTGCCCGTCCTTCCTCAGCCCCAGCCGCTTCCTCCTGGCCTGGGCACCAGCCCCGTGCTGCCTCAGCATCGGCAGGCTTGGCTCTGGTACCCTCCGAGGGAGGCCCACGCTGTGGCCCCAGCTACCTGGGCCCCTGAGGTCCCTCAGGCCCCTGTCTGGAAGGCGCCTGAGCCGGAGGCGGCCTTGCCAGGCTCTTTCCCTCCCCGTGCTCACTCCTTTGGTGCCAGGTGAATCCCACTCGAGCTCACCAGCACCTGCACACGCTGAGGGAGAAGCCTGGCCAGTCCCAAGCACCCAGAGAGCCTCTCTGGGGTCAGAGGAGACCACGGGCAGGTGGGGTAGCCATAGAGTCAGCAAACACCGTGCACCACATGAGTTGCGTCAGCCATTCGGGGTCCCAAAATGAAACCCACACCCACCTGCACGCTGCCCAGTGCCTGCCCAGCACCCACCCAGCACCCGCTGCCCTCTTCATTAGTACCAGCTCCCACATTAGCCGGCCTGGGACTGCCTGGGGCCAAGGAGCCACCAGGTGGGTAGGAGAGACCCTCAGCATAATGGAACCAAGTGGAAATTGCCCATGAAAGATTAAAGGGCAGGGGTCCCTCCGACCTGTCACCCTGTGTGGGCTTTTACAGAGCTTTGCAGATAGGCACAAAACACTGGAGCTTTGCTCTTCATTTTCTCCATACTTAGAAAGGAGAGACCAGAAGCCACTGCCTCCATGTCCCCAGGCCATGAGCTCCTCCTGCCTCATGAAGGCTCTGGGCCTATTTGGGGGAGAGGGAAGCCACAGAGTCCACAGCCAGGCCAGCCAGGTCCTCTCCAAGGCCCCCCAGTGGCCTGTGTCCCCCACCTCCTTCCTCAGAGCCTGCCCCTCCCCATCCACAAGGCACCCGGCTAAGGTCCAGCCTGGAGGCTCCTGGGGGCGCGTCAGAAATGCATCCAGAAGCCACGCCTCCTTTGCCAGGTCCGTGGTGGCTCGCTGTGTCAGAGTTAGAGAAGTGGGTGCTGCTCAGGGCTCCGACGCCAAGGCCAGCAGGCTGGGAGGGAGCCACCCCCTCCTGGGCCCCCCACATACCTGTACCTGGGGTCCGGGATTCTGTGACCCATGTGACCCCACAGGAAGCGATGTGGGTGGACTATCAGCTCTGTGACCACTGAGGAAATCGGCGGGCCTGAACGAGCCTGTGTCTGGCCACCCACCTCATCCTCAGTCTCAGCCACAGGCAGTGAGAGGCCTGGAGTGCCTGGCTCCATGGAAGGGGCTCAGGGAGTGCCAAGGGGGAAGGAGGAGCCTGAGCAGTGCTGGGAGGAGCCAGCTCCACCCTGCCGCTCATGCCAGGGGACCCGGCATCCGCTCCACGCTGCTAGGCGGCCACAACACTCCCAGGCGGCCACAACACTCCCAGGCCTCCTGGCTCAGCTGGGAGGGGACAGTGTGGAGCGCAGCAAGCCTTATCAGGCCCTTTAGCAAGCATCCTAACGCTGCAGAAGAGCAGAGCAAAGTCCCAGATGCACCTGGGACTCCAGTGAGGCTGCGGGGTGAACTACGGGGTGGGGGGCATGGTAGGAAAGGTGCCATGGGGGAGGAGGAAGCAACTGGGCAGACACCAGCCCCCAACCCTGCTCCACGCTCAAGGTCCAGGGGTCCTTTCCAGCCACCTCCTGGCACCCTTGGCCCCTGGCAGGGGCAGGCATGGCCTCTCCTGTCAGCAGAGGGAGACTCCCCATGACCTCGTCCACTCAGCCGTCAGCTAGGACCTCAGAGGACTCCGCACCCCTCCTCTGAGCCCATGGGACACCCCTAGGAGCCCAGAGCAGTGGGATGGGGGTGTCCACCCCCGCCCAATGTGCTCCTTTATGCTGAGAGGGGTCCCTTGTCCCCAGCCAAGCTCCAGGTCAAGGTGGCCCTCTTGCCACGGAGCTCAGTTCTCAATGCCCCTCACTGCCCTCCCATCAGCCACGCTCCTGTCTGCCCTGGTTATGGGCACAGCCCTGGACTCTCCTCACCTCTGTGCTGGCCCCATGTGCACTCCCCTCCGCCCCCATGCCACCAACCAGCCTAAGATGCAGCTCAGACCCCACTGAGGCGGATGCTGAGCATGGGGCCTGGGTCACACCCACCTCTGCCACTGTCAGTTGGGAGCCAGGGGCAAGGTCGTGACCCCATCCAGGTTCATCGCCTGTGAACAGGAGCGATAAGGAGCTTCCTTCTGCCAAGCGTGGAGCCCAGCACAACGCCGTTCCCTGTGGCCCTGAGCTGCCTCTCCTGGGGCGTGGTAGCAGCAGGGCCCCAGAGGTGAGCGGGCCCTCCCCATGCCCATACGGACGGCGACTGGTTTTAGCCTGCACTGTGCCAGCTCTGACGGAGCCTGGGGACTGACGGGAGCACAAGGCCAAGTAGGACCTTGGGTGGCCAACAGGTCACAGCTGCCCCAGGACAGGAGCCAGGCCCTATGGACGCCCCCCCTTCCACGCTCTGTGTCCCCAAGAGCTCACACAGCCCCCAGGACACTCTCACTCTAGCTGAGTAGCCGCCACGCGGCAGGTGCATCTCTGAGCTCATGCGTGCACACTAATTCAGGATGAGGGAGTCCCTTTCCCGAGGCCCCCAGAGGCTGAGCTGACCTGCCGAGGTCACTGCTAGTAATTAGCATGGACGGAGTTTGGCCCCAAGCCCCTGGCCCCCAGTGCAAGGTCCTGGAGGCTCTGCTCCCGGCAGCACACCCTGCCCTCCCAGGACTCGCCCTCCTGCTGCGTGCCCGCATGACCTCCCATCCTCCCCGACGTGGACCTCGCTGCAAACGGCCACCTCCAAATCCCAGGCTGGCGGCCATGAGGGCCAGCCCCAGCCAAAGAGCCACTCGGGAAGATGACCTATTTTTAGCTGAACCTTCTGCTGGTGGCTAAATATCTGTTTAAATACATGAATTAACACATCTGTCAACCGCACTTGGAGCGGGGCTGGAGCACGCCCTCTCGGCGGAAGGTAATTTCAGACAGAAACAGTGTAATGAGCAGCTTGGCGCTGGGGCCCGGGAGAGCACCCCCGCCCCTTGGGATCCCCACGGCCACCCCCAGGCGGGACAAAAGAGAGCCTGGGGGGAACTGAAGGGTTGAGGGACAGACCCTCAGGGTGGCTGGATGAGGAGCAGGAGAGCCTGGGCCCCTGGGCCGCCACTGAATGGAGTCGCTTGGCGGGTTAAGTCGGCTGGCGGGAACCATACCGCATGGGATCAGAGCACGAGTTCCCCCCAACCCCGACGAGGGCAGGCAGTCTCAGGCGAGGGCGGGCAGTCTCAGGCGTGGCTGGAGCTGGGGCCTCCTCCAGCCCACTTCTCTGAGGACCCCGAGGAAGCCTGCAGAGGGACATGCGGCAGGAGAGCCCGAGATGCCCTGGGCGTCCTCCCTGCCCCTGGCCCAGTGGCCTGACTGGCCCCTGTCTCGACCCTGGGAGGCCCCGCAGCCGGGCCTCCCACCAGGTGGCCCTGCTCAGCAGGATCCACCCCGCCCTCATGTCAATGTCCTTGAGCTCTGGCGTGGGGGGCGCCAGGAAACCAGGGCTTTTGACTCGGCCTGGTGGCCTCATGCTGAGAGCCACTGAGGGAGGCAGGCAGTCGCCTGACTGTGCCTCAGTTTCCTCGGGGGTGGAGCAAGGCCACTGAAGTGGCTGCACCGACTCCAGCCGCTGTTGGGCTGGCCTGTCACATGGGGAAGAACTCACACACTGTCACACGGGGGAGGCCGGGAGGGGCGCCCTCCCCGGGGGACATCAGGTTGCCTGCAGCCTCCCCTCTTTGGCCTCCATCTCCTTCAGTGGATAATGCAGCTGGGGCCCAGGCGGGGCTGGGGAGATGGGGTCCTCTCGAGGTGAACGGTTAGGAGAGGAGAGGAAACGGGAACACGGGCCAATGAGACAAGGGCGTCCTCCTCCTGCCGCTGCACCAGGACCCTGGCTCCAGACTTAGCTGGAAGGGAAGTAGACGGCGGAGCGGGAAGAGTGACTGGGCCTCCCCAGCTGCGCCTGCTGGATCTGGGGTCGCAGAACCAGCTGCAGGTCCGTGGAGACCAGGATTTCCCGCCTCTCCCCCAGGCCTCTCCCAGGCTGGAACCCAAGCTGGCCTCCACCCTTCCCCAGCTCGGCCTCCCAGCTCCCGTGGTTCTTCTCTGAATGAGGGATAGCGGCCAGGCCATGGCTCTTCTTGCTGTCATTGTACCGCTGTTTCCTCCAGTCCCAACCTCAGATGCTCTGGAGGGGCTGGCCAGGGCAGGGGGATCCGTAAGCCAGCGGGAAGGGGCTTGGCAGTGTCAGACCATCCTAGAGGGAAGAGGGAAGGTGGCTGGCTCCAGGGCACATCCCTAAGACCCCCTGGGCACCCCAAAGACCCCAGGCAGAGGAAGGCCCCACAGCCTGGGAGAGCACCATGGGCCATGCCCCCCGCCCCGCACCTGTGTGTCTCCCTTCCTCCCTAACAAGAGCAGGGGAGAAGCCACAGTAGGCCTGCAGGAAATCTGAAGGGCTCCAGACAGAGGCCTCAGCACGCAGAGATCAGCCAGCCTGCAGGCTCTGGCCATCCGGCACATGCGGTTCAGGTAGCCGGCCACCTTGCCAGGAAGTGGGAAGGCGTTCCTGCTGCAGATGAGCCCCCAGTGTGGGGACCTCTTGGTCGGAAAGACTGAAGCATGGCCTCTGCTCAGGCAGTGAAAGCCCACGGAGAGGAAGTCAGGTTTTCACCTCGGGCTGAGTCGGGAGTCATGGGCGCAGCATCTGTCATTGGCTCTATTTGCAGAGAATAAAAGCAGCTAATAAATTCAGGAAACAGAAAGGGATCAATACTGCCCAGCTCCTTCCTAAGCTTTGGGGATAATAATCCTTCGATTATTATCTCCAGCTAATGGAATGGGAGTGCATGGGGCCAGCAGGGGCCAGAGGAGGGTGCAGTCTGTCTTTTAAATGACCTATTACCTACTGTTGTTTCTGAAGATGAGGAATGATTTCCACAATTACAAAGACGTTTAGTTATTATACCAGTGTCAATGAGATTAGCAGAAATAATCTTAATTGTTAATGCCTTTGAGAATCCAAAAATAACAATAAAATTTCCAGAGAAAACCCACATATAGTCTTGTCATCTAGAAAGTGGGAAAGGTCCGACACAATGGGACCAGTTTCAAACGTCTTATGGGTCCATATGACCATGAGAACAGAAAATCTGCCTTCAGGGTGTTGTGTGGACCTAGCACAAACAAGTTATATCCCAGCTGTCAGCGCTCAGGAGATGCTGTTGTTGTTGTTAGGTACTATCAAGTCGGTATCCAACTCATAGCGACCCTCACAGGGTTTTCGATGGCTGACTGTTTTGGGATTGCCTTGGGAGTGGATTGCCAGGCCCTTCTCCCATTTTTGCGGTGCTGGGAATCGAACTCGGGACCTCAGAGTCTGCAGCGCAGCGCCCTACCAACTGAGCTAAATCCCAGCCCCAGGAGATGCTAGCAATAGTTATTAACACTTACTGTTCCCTTCCAAAGCTATAGTCTAGGTAAGGTGGTGGTGGTGGTTGTCAGATGCCGTTGAGTCAGGTCTGACTCATAGCGACCCTATGTACAACAGAATGAAACACTCCCTGATCCTGTGCCATGCCCAGCACTATTGTCAGTGCTTCTCTGCTATTCATAGAGTTTTCAATGGCTGATTTTTTCAAGAGTGGGCTGCTGGGTCCTTCTCCCTGGCCTACAGTACCGGGTGTTCCCAGGCAGTCTCACATCCAAAGATGAACCAGGCTGACCTGCTTAGCTTCTGAGATCTGACAGGATGGGACGCCATGGTGGTATGGCTATAAGTAAGGAGCAGGGTTATTTAATGATGTTGTCTCTTCTGAAAGCATTCCTGGAACTCCTCTCAAAAAATTGCTTTTATGCTCTTGACTTAGGGTTTGTGGGAAGAAACATCGTATTAGTTTGCCAAGGCTACGGTAACAAAATAGCAGACTAACAGTAACTTAAACAACAGCGGCACCTCAACTGAGTATCCAAGCTCTTTCTCCTCACCTGCAGTTGTAGCACTGTGGTATCTGATCCCATCAGATGTCAGTAGCTAAGCAGGGTTGGGCCTGGTTAGTCCTTGGATGGGAGACCATCTGGGAACACCAGGTGCTGTAGGCTTGGGAGAAGGACCCGGCAACCCACTCCCAAAAATCAATCAGCCATTGAAAACCCTATGAATAGCAGAGAAGCACTGACAATAGTGTTTCATCTGTTATACATAGGGTTGCTGTGAATCGGACACTGACTTGAAGGCACCCAACAACAACAAACAACAGGAATTTATTTTCTCATATCCTGTAAGCTAGAAGTCTGAACGTGCGGTTCAGCTGGCCAGCCACTTTGCCAGGAAGTGGGAAGGTGTTCCTGCCACGGATGAGCCCCAGTGTGGGGACCTCTTGGTTGGAAAGACCACACCATGGCAGTGGCAGGTTGGCCGCTTCAGAAGCCCCTCTCCTTGGCCTATAGATGCCTGTCTGCCTGTGGACTTCCCTCTGCGACAGTCTGTTTCCCCTTCTCTATGGACAGCTGTCATACTGGAGAAGGCTCACCGAACAACCTCATTTACCTCACCTACTCCTTTACAGGTCTCCTTTCCAAAGTCAGTCACATCCTGAGGCACGGGGGGCTAGCACTTTAGCGTAGGATTGGGGGCACAATCAAGCCCATACATTTGATGAGAGAGAATTGTATCCAAGACCAGTGTATGCAAGGGATGGTCAAAGTACCACGTTTAGTAATTTGAGATGTTTCTCAGCTGTCATGGTGATGGTTCATTAGCAGGCCAGCCTCGGACCACGATTAGCAAATGAGACATCTCTGCTGGCTCCTCTGTCTCTGCTCACACTGGCGGTCATCCACCACTACCGGACACAGTGTGGCTCAACCTAAATGGTACAGACTGAGCCAACCCAGTGAGAACGACGTTTTCCCTTTATTTCTATCCATTATGTTACTTTAAGGCATTCCTGTAAAACACAATGAGGCACACAGCAAACCAAGTTATCATGATTGAGGCAGGTAGAAACAACTAACAGCAAGTCAAAACTAAAGCTTCAGACTGTCATTTTCAGCTCCAGATTTAAAAACAAATCTGTGTACTGTGTTTGGAGAAATAAAATACAAGCTTGGAAATATCTGTAGTACAAGAGAAACTATAATATGTGACTTGTTGTTATTGTTGTTGTTGTTGTTGTTGTTGTTGTTGTTAGGTGCTCTTAGGTTGAGTCTAACTCATAGTGACCTGCTGTACAACAGAATGAAACACTGCCTGACACTGTACCATGCCTGGCACTATTGTCATTGCTTCTCTGCTATTCGTGGGGTTTTCAATGGCTGATTATTTTGAGAGTGGGCTGCCCGCTCCATCTCTCAAGCCTACAGCACCTGGTGTTCCCAGGCGGTCTTCCATCCAATGACTAACTAGGCCCTGCTTAATTTCCGAGATCTGATGAGATTTGATGCCTGGGTGGTATGGCTTTAGACAATATGATTTAGCAGATTTTAAAGACTCAGAATTTGCAGAACTTAGAAAATACAATAATTGAAACATTGAAACTCCCACAAGTAAGCATAATTATTATGGGTCAGTAAAAATAGAAATGTATATTTTAAAAACTTACTGTAAAAAACCTAATTAAGAAAGAAACAATTACCCCCACCAAAAAAGTATTCAAGGGACAAAATTAACCAGTCTTTCGATACAGCTGAGAGAGAATTAGTGAACTAGAAGAAAACTCAGAGGAAACTATCTAGAATGTATCACAGGGAAATGGGAAAATAAAAACTATAATGGAGAGCTTGGTACATGAACAATGGCGATAAGAGTCCTGACACCCTCTCAAGTCAGTCTCTAAAAGACAACAGAAAGTAAGACATAAGTATTAAGAAGCGATAATGTCCAGGAATTAGTGAGGCTGAAAACACCAACCTACAGGTCCAAAATTCCCAAGGACTCTACAGCAAAGTGCCAAAAAATAAGCCAAAACTAAACACATTTTTCAATAAAGCTTCATTTCACTAAAGACAAGAAGAAAACCTAAAAAGATGCAAGGCAGTAGGAGGAGGAGTTTACTACAATGAATATCAGTTAGCTGATTTCTTAACAAACATGGAAGTCACATAACAGTGGAATAAAATTTCTAAAGTATTGAGGGGAAATATTAATCTAGAATGATTCTAGAATCAGAAAATATATTTTTTAAGAATGAGAAATAGGGACGTTTTCAGATAAACCAACCAGAAGACAAAACACAACAGAAAAATTGTTACCAGCAGACACCCACTGAAAGAAATTTTAAAGGGAAAAGAAAGTAAGTGCAAAGATCCAAAGCACAAGAAAAAGTAAAGAACATAAATGTGTAGGCAAATGTAAACCAACTGACTAAATGATTGCAACAATATATTTTGGTGTTCAAAAATGTAGGAATAAAATTTGTGGAAATAAATTTGTATGCACTTCATAACACATAAAGGAAATTTGAACATAACCTCAGAGAAATAGACAAATACATGCTCATAATGGGAGATTTCAATATACTTCTCTGAGTAATAAATAAATAAATAAAGCAGATTGATACTCAGAGAGGATATATACTTATTTGTACAATAAAATTAACAAACTTACTCAACACATATGGAACGGCTGCTACACACCACGCACAGAACATGTATTCTCGTAAATAGAGATATGGAACATTTCCAAAGCAATAGACCCTATGTAGAGCCATAAAGCAAGGGCTAAGCAATAGAGGGCAAGTTACCTCTTTAGAATAGGAATAAGCTATACATCAATAACAAGAAGATACCTACAGGTCCTTATGTGTTTGGAAATTATTATGCTTCTGAATAACATATAGGTCCAAAACATCACAAGAGAAATCAAGCAGCAACAAATACTATATGTTAAAATTTGTGAGATTCATGTAATGCAGTATTTGGAGGGAAAAACTCAACCTTGGATGTAGAAAGAAAGCCTAAACATTAATAGATTAACCATTCATCTCAGTACACTTGGCATAGAATACTAAAATAAACTCAATGAAAATATCAAGAAAAAATAATATTAATAGGACTATAAATAAAACAAAGACACATTAACCAGGGCACATAAATACATGGGTTATTTGATAAAACAAAAGCAAACAAAAAACTAATAGTGTCGATACTCTGATGAGACTCATTAAGCATAAAGAGAGAAAGAACAAATAGATAATATCAAAAACAAGATAGGAAACATCATCACTACAGATCCTACAGATATAGCAAAGGTAAAAAGAAGATAGTATTTAAAGTAACAATAATAAGCCAGGGGCCATGGCACACCCGCATAATTCCAGCAACTCAGGGGGCTTAAGGCCAGAGGCAGCCTGCACAACCTAGCAATACCGTATCTCAAAATAAAAAATACTTTTTTAAGGGATGAAGGTGCATTTTAGGGGTAGAGAACATGCTTAACATGCATGAGGCCCTGGGGCCAACCTTCCAGTACTACAATAATAATAATAATAATAGTAATAGTAATAATAATAATAATAATAATAAATCAAAACTTATGGAAATAAACTTAAAAATTTAGATGAAATAGGAAATTTGTTTTTAAAAACGTATCAAAAATTAAGAGGAAATGGTCTATGATAATAGAAGAAATTAAATCTTTAAGAAAAATATTCTCTTAAAGAAAGTACAGGTCGAGCAGGGCGCAGTGGCACACCTATAATCCCAGACGCTCAGCAGGTGGCAGGGGCAGGAGGATCACAAGTTGGAGACCAAAGGCAGTCTGCATAACTTAGCAAAACCCCGTTTCAAAAAATAAAAAGTGGGCTGGGGGTGCAGCTCAGTGGTCCAGCACTTGCAGAGTATGCACGCATGAGGCCCTGGGTCCAATCCCCAGTACCACAAAAAAAAAAAAGAAAAGAAAAAGAAAAAGAAAAAAGAAACTACAGGTCTAGAACACTCAAGTTTTCAAGAAAGAAAGAGTTCTAATCTTACAAAAGTTCTTCCCTTAAAAAAAATAGAAAAAAAACAGAAGTACTTCCCAACTTGTTTTATGAGCTTAAAAGATCTGGCTAGCAAAATCTGAAAATTTTATCATGGTAAGAAAAATATATAGCTAATCTCATTCCCCCACAACATAGATGAAAAAAATCACAACAAAAAATAAAGACAGCATGTATAAAAAGGATAATACATCATAAAAAACTGGATTATACCATGAATGCAAAGTCTAACATCTGAAAATGAAAGAAGAATCATATCAAATAAAAGGAAGAATCATATCAAATAAAACATATGATAATTTCAATAGATGTGTGGAAAAGTGTTTGATAAATTTAATAAAATCCAATATCTGTTTATAATGTAAAGACTAAAAATATAAGGGAATTCTCTTAACCTAATAAAGAGTATTTGTTTCAAAAATGCTGAAGAAAACAGAATGCTTATTGGTGAAATAATAACAAATTCATATTCAAAGTCAAGAGCAAGATGAGGATACACTCATTCACATTTACATTTAAATTGAACTGAAGTTCTTACAGCACAGTCAGACCAGAGAATAAATTTAAAAAAAGTAAGAACTAGAAAAGAAAGAAGACTTTCTATATCAATAGATAATATTTAAGAAGAATTTAGCAAAGTTGATAGATATTATATCAATATACAGAAATCAATTGTGGATATATATAACCTCAACAAGTAGTTAGAAAATTATATATATTTTAAAATGCCATCTGTAAAAGTACCCCACCTCATAAAATTCCCAATAATTAATATAACAGAGAAAATTATATATATTTTAAAATACCATCTATAAAAGTACCCCACCTCATAAAACTCCCAACAATTAATATAACAGAAAAGGTACAAGACCTCTGTGGAAAAAGGAATAAAATGTATTTAGAAGACCCAAATAAATAGGCCTATACCATGTTCATGGATTGGAAGAGTCAATGTTGTAAATATATCAATTATTCCTAAAATGATTTACAGAGTCAATAAAGTCTCAATCCAAACCCCAAAGTCTCTAGTGAAAAGAGTGTGATTCTCAACATTTCTGAAAGTACAACAGCCCAAGAAGGCTCAGGCAATCTTTTTAAAAATTTTTAATAATATATTTGACTTAACATTTCCAAAATTTTATTTCCAATAAAAAATAATTTGCTATTTCTAATGCTTTGAAAATGTTACTTCATCCTATCATTAAATATATGAAGCTACTAATGGCATATTTTGCATTTCCTTTTTTCTCCCTTTATTAGTAAATGTTGTGGGTACAAAGTAATACAGCACTGGCTTTTTCCATTATGCAACTATTACATCACTTTTGGTTACACTTTTGTCAACTTACAAGGTTTATGGGATCTTTTGACTAATACATAGTAAAGGTCATATGCATATTTGGGTTCTATTCCTCCATTTTCCCAATGTACCCATGAAATTGTGTAGTTTACATTGAGATTATCCTCTCCCCCTTTAGCCCTCTACATTTACTCTCCTCTTCATCCCATCTTCTGAAATCTTTGCTTCCCTCTGCTAGCTCCCTCCTACTTTCTACTCTTTATAGTGTCCCTTCTTCGCTAAGTTAAACTGTGTACTTTTTATATAGGATTTTTTTCTTCCTTTAAGTAAGATTCAGCTCCCACACATGAGTGAGAACATCAGATATTTCTCTTTTCGGGCTTGTGTTTGTTCACTTCCGATGATATTCTCCAGTTTCATTCATTTTGCTGAAAACATCTCTGAGGTTCCGCCTAACTCCAGTAAGAACGGCCAAGATCAACAAAACAAACAATAACAAATGCTGCGGAGGTTGTGGAGAAAAGGAACCCTCTTACACTGTTGGTGGAACGGTCAATTGGTTCAACCACTTTGGAAATCAATATGGAGATACCTCAGAAAACTAAAAATAGAACTGCCATAGGACCCAGCTATACCACTATTGGGAATATACCCAAACAGAGATGAGTCATTATACCACAGAGATACCTGCGTCTCCATAGTCAATACAGCACTTTGCACAATAGCAGGGATATGAAACCAACCAAGATACCCATCAACAGAAGAGCAGATAAAAAAATTACGTCACCAAGCCATACTCTTCAGGGTCAATGGGATCCATAATCTGGAAGGTATATGCAGCACATATGGTCCATAGCAATTAACTTTCTGATTATATAAGGAGTTCCTACAAATCCACATATGAGATGATAAACAACCAAATAAGATACAACATCCACTTCAGTAAACAAAAAATACAGATAGCCAATAACCACAAGAAAAATGTACAACCTAACCCCGTGGAAATCAGGAGAGATGAGTAAGTCATAATAAACTCCACACAGTGGATACAATGTATGAAAATGAACAAATGAGGCACACTTGAATCAAATGCAGAAATATCATTTTGGACAAAAGAAGCAAAGTACAAAATGGCCTCTGGAATAAGAGTCCATTGATCTGTTCTTCACAATAACAAGAATGTGGAACCAACCAAGATGCCCATCGACAGAAGATGGATAAAAAATTATGGTGCATAGACACAATGGAATATTACTCAGCAATTAAAACAAAAAATGAAATGATGTCATTTGCAGCAAAATGGATGGAACTGGAGAACATCATCTTAAGCGAACGAAGGCAAGCTCAAAAAGAGAAATACCGTATGTTCTCATTCACATGTGGGAGCTGAATCTTACTTAAAGGAAAAAAAATCCTACACAGAAGTTGACATATAAAAATGCGTGGTTAAACTTAGTGAAGAATGGATAATACAAAGAGTAGAAAGAAGGAGGGAAGGAAGTAGCAAAGGGAAGCAAAGATTACGGAAGGGGATGGGGAGGAGAATCAATATAGAGGGATAAAGAGGGAGAGGATAATCTCAATGTAAACAAGGCAACTCCATGAGTACATGGGAAAAATGTTGTTGTTGCTGCTGTTAGGTGCCATCGAGCCTAGTCCGACTCATAGTGACCCTCAGAGGGTTTTTTTCAATGGCTGACTGTTTCTGGATTGCCTTGGGAATGGGTTGCCATGTCCTTCTCCCGTTTTCTGTGGTGCTGGGAATCGAACTCGGTACCTCAGAGACTGTAGAGCAGTGCTCTACCAACTGAGCTAAATCCCAGCCCCTACATGAGAAAAATAGGGGAATATAACTCAAATATGCATGTGAGTTTTACTACGTATTAGTCAAAAGATTCCACAAACTCTGCAAGTTGATAAAAGTGTAACCAAAAGTGGTGTGATGGTTGCACAATGGAAAAAGCTGATGCTGTATTACTCTGTACCCCACCAACATTTACCAAGAAAGCGAGACAGAAAAGAGTCCATTGGTCTGGTATTCAAAACTCACCTCTAATAAACTGAGAGATGTGTTTTCTAAGAAGGCCCAGGACCACCGCCCCACAGGCAAGACAGCAATAAGAAGCCTCACTACTTCAGAGCTGCACCTTTTAGTCAGTTGTGAGGTGGGAGACAGAGGGGTTTGGGTACATGCCCTCCTCGGCCCCTCCTCTTTCCTGGGCCCTCTGTCTCCTTGAGGCCTGTCGCTGTCCTGAGAGACCCCAGACACTCAGTGACATTTGCTGGTCCAGGAAAAAAAAAAAAAAGGAACTCCTCAGGGCCTCCTCCCTCTTGCTAGATGGGTTCCAGGCATCACCCTGCCCAGGATGCTGGAAGCGTCAGCAACTAAGGAGCAGCTGAGAATGAAGAAGAAAAAGTTTCACCCTTTCAACTTTTGTAAAGACAGACACAACCTGAGAATTCCCAATACTCTCTTTTTCACTTGACATTCCTAACAAAGTCCTTCTCTACAACTTATCAATGAAAGGAAAAGATCTTGGAAATTAGAACAGCTGTACCATTAATGGCCTGCAGCCGTAGCCCTGTGGCATCCGATCCCGCCAGATCTCAGACACTAAGCAGGGTCGGACCTGGTTAGTCCTTGGATGGGAGACCGCCTGGGAACACCAGGTGCTGTAGGCTTGGGAGAAGGACCCAGCAACCCACTCCCAAAGAACAATCCACCATTGAAAACCCTATGAACAGCAGAGAAGCACTGACAATAGTGTTTCGCCTATTGTACATAGGGTCGCTATGAGTCAGATACCGACTCCACGGCACCTAACATAACAACTAACTACCAGTAATACTAAGGAAATATCAATGTCTCTTGTTTGTTGTTGTTGTTGTTGTTGTTGTTGTTGTTGTTATTGTTGTTAGGTGCCGTGGAGTCGGTATCCGACTCGTAGCAACCCCACATACAACAAACGAAACAGTATTGTCAGTGCTTCTCTGCTAGTCATAGGGTTTTCAATGGCTGATTATTTTGGGGTAGTGGGTTGTCTGGTTCTTCTCCCAAGCCTACAGCACTTGGTATTCCCAGGCGGTCTTCCATCCCTGCTTAGCTCCCAAGATCTGACAGGATCAGAACACCACAGTGGTACAGCTGTAGGCAATATCTCTCAGACTGATACATAATTCACATGGATATATGTTACAGATGCACAGTGTAATAGTAGTACTGAGGAATAGGCTTTCTGACATAAATTAGGCTTTGCTTTATTTAGTTATCTAATGGGGAAGTCCCACAGTCTTTGCATGTTCTTTTAAAAAAGCTTTCTGTTGCCAAGAAGTTTTCAAAAGTTACTATTTCTGCGGGACCTATAAAAATGCAGCGCACCATTTTGAACGCTGACTGTGCAAGTGTGTCAGCTCCCAGGCCCTATTTCCAGAGCCCAGTTGCCATCTGGGTCGCGCACAGATGTTTTGGCAGGACAAGAACCCTCCAAACACAAGTTTTTGTTCATTGTATTAAACAAAAGCAGCCCTGTTAATTTCAGTTCCATTCAGCACTGAGTTTGAAGGGGGAGAGAACCAATATTTGCTAAGAGGAGCAGAGCAAAATAAGTAGGGAGAAAACAATTATTTGCTAGCTTTTCAGAGAATATTGCAAATAATGATGGTTCCAAACCATAAAAACGGTTCAAAGAATTGCCTGACATGAGCCCTTTAATCTGCGGTTCAGTTTATGCTCTGGTTTATTCTTTCTATGAAGATCTTGAATCCATGAAAATTTCTGTAGGAATACAAACTAATTGCTATGCAAATATCCAAGTTTCTCTGGTGCAGAGTGCTTTCAGCTGGATGGGCTCCCACGGCAGCCAAGCGCATTGCAACACGCTCAGGTTGGCAAGAGGGCAGAGGACGTTCGCCACACCCAACCGGCAGTGCTACTCAGGGATGCGAGCGCATTTCACAATCGCCGCCATTAGGCGTTCTGGAAAATGAGCCAACCCCGGCAGCTCAGCCAGGAAGAAGGCATCCTCCCCCTCCCACACCCCCGCCGGATTCTCCTCTCAGAATGTTGGGAAAGTTAAGCACTGTTGCAAGACAAAGTAACGCGATCCGACGCAATCGTTTCTAAATAAGGGATCACTCACCAGAAATGATTTTTCTCCCCGGAACAAAGGGATTGGGAAGCCAAAAGATGAGTCACCGTATTAACCAGGGAATGCAGGCTGGACTCACAAGGCCGGCGGCCACCTATCACAAACGCCAGTATCCCTCCAGGAAAGAGAGGGCCCCCCAAACAGAAGACCAGAGGCTCCTGATTCAGAGTGGCTTCTAGAATGTACCTCTCTGCTATTTCAGCCACATGGGACAGGGGCATGCTACAGAGCCAGCCTCCTAGCTTCTGGGCGAACATCCTGGATTTCTCCCACTTCGCGTGACTGCTCAATGCTTACAGCCGAGGAAGAAGCACAGGGCCCTCCGTGTCGACATGTCTGGAAGATGGGGATGTGGAAGCAGGGGCCGTGGGGGCGGCATGACGGGACCCGAGTTTATGTCACAGTGCTGCAAGGACATCTTGCCCATCTGGCCTGCAGTTCCACCACCACCACCACCCCCCTGCCCCGGGCTCTAGCCTCTCAGGTCGTCACCCGGGGCGGGGCTCTGTCCTAATTCTAGCTGGGTGTTCCCTCCCCACATTCCCTACCCTTCTCCCTCTGCATTGCTTTCCACAGTCGCCAGGTCTGGGAGGCGGGGAGGACCAAGTCCTCTGGCCCCAGAGCTGACATCCTCGCTGTCCCTGAGCGGAATTCCTGAGGGCGAGGGAGCCTCTCCGCCTCTCTGAATCATGACATCTGTCCCTTCTAGAAGAGCTGAGGGACCCAGCAGGAGGCCAGAGGGATTGGCACACACAGCAAGTGCCTGGTGAGGGGCTATGGACTGCAGATCTGCATTGTCGGAGGGAGACCCAGGCCAGCGTGGGGGCAGACTCAGCCCAGGGCTCGCCCTGCGCAGAGGATCAGCGATGCCTGCTGGATGTGGCCTCGGGACATCAGCAACGGTGGGAAGGGGAGCAAGGAGACACGGACCGTGTCCAACAAGCCAAACTGTCTGCAGGCCACAGGGCCCCAGCCTGGGCCAGGGCTGGATATCCTTCCTGAAACTCTCTTTGGAGAGAGTCGCCTGCTTTGGTTCACAGATTGGACAAAAGTGTTTCTATGCCCTTTCCATGCCAAGACCCCGTGACTGCACCTGCCGGTTCCCGTGGCATCAGGAGACAGCCTGGCCGCCCTCCATCCACGTCCAATATCCAAGCAAAGGATATTGAACCCCCGCCCCCCCAGCACTGTGCCATGCCCGGCATTGTCCGTGCTTCTCTGCTGTTCATAGGGTTTTCAATGGTGGATTGATTTTTGGGAGTGAGTTGCTGGGTCCTTCTCCCAAGCCTACAGCACCTGGTGTTCCCAAGTAGTCTACCATCCAAGTACTAACCAAGTTGACCCTGCTTAGCTTCCGAGATCTGACGGGATCAGATGCCACAGGGCTACGGCTGCAGGCTGTGCAAAGTATAAGCCTCCAGAAAGGTTGTCCTGAGAACCGCGCTGGAACCAGGCTACTGAGTGTGCATCTTAGGAAACCGAGGCAATGGAGGCTTCCGGTGTTCCAGATTGAGACCCTGTCCTGCTGGCTGCTGCGGGCTCAGGCTATCGTGGGCCTTTATTGAGAGGTCAGTGAGGACCTGCTCTTCCCAGGGCCGCGTGGCAGCCGCGTGGACCTCCGCGGCTCCCAGGGGCTGCGATCACGGCAGACCTGCAGAACAGGAGCTTCCGTGGGAAGTGTGGTCCCTGAGGCCCTGCTCATGGTCCAGGGGAGGAGAAGAAAATCCTCCCAAGCGTCAGGTTTCTGCCCTGGGTTGCTGCCTGGGTGTCCCTTAAGGAAGAGAGACAAATGCTGGACACCCCCCCCCCATGCCATGTAGCACCTTGGACGGTGACCACACCCCCTTCTGCACTAACAGAGATGTCACGCCAAGGCTGGGGGGCTGACCCGGGAGTATTTTCACAGCTGCAAGAGGGCTTTTCCATTTGAGGCTTTAAAAGTAGGTTGTCAGCCCCTGGGAGGAGTAATCCAAGCAGAGCCTGTTTCGGAGGCCAACAGAAAGAAGTTTATAGATGTTTTCTGTTTGTTTGTGTCTTCCCAACCAACCAGACTGAGCCCAAGTCACCTCGTGGGCCTGGAGGGTCTGACTCGGGTCCTATTATGTTGTCTGTTGGGGGCGTCTCCGGCCCGTGCTGGCGGGTCTCCAGCAGCCCATGTCAGAAGAGGAGGGGAGGCCCCCTGCCCGCGTGGCATTCATGGGCTGGGCCCCAGGGGGCTGCCAGCCTCATTCTGCCAGCAGAAGCCGCACAGCTGCCAAGACCCAGCTTCAAGTGAGCCGAGTGCCGCTGGGCAGGGCCGAGGAGCCACGGGAGGCTGGCTCTGACCCCTGGGCAGCCGGCGCGGCCCCACGTGCACATACAGCCTGCCATTCCAGGCCGAGGCCGAGGCCCGTCTGCCGCCAAGACGCGTGTACCTCCACCCCACCAACAGCGCCACAGAGGCTCTCGGAAAACAACCTAATGGCAAGCAAAACCCATTCCGCTCCTCATTTCAGACAAAGGCATAGCCCACCCTGCTAGGCTCCAGGGCCAGCCGGAGGGGCAGCTGGAGGGGACGGGCAGCTTCAGTCCTACAAACTGACCCTCCCTGAATCATTTTCTCTTTGCCTTTTTACAAATGTCAGGCAAGGGACACCTGACCAGCTTTTTGTATGCAGCTCAGTGATTTTTCCAGAACAGTAGCTGCATCAGGAGCCAGCCACGTCCTGGGAAGACACTCTCCCAGCTTCCCACCATGCCACCAAAGGACCTTGTGGCCAGCTCTCAGGGAGGTGGCCCAGGACGGAGCTAGAAGAAGCCACGGTTGGAGCCACCACTCAGTGACTAGATAGCCCTTAGAGACCCCCGCACTCCCCCAAGCCCAGGTGGGGCTGGGGTTCAGCTGGGGTGCACCTGCCTGTGAGGGGTGAGAGACAGAGGGTACCGTGGACACGTGGCAGAGGGTCCTGGCTGGAGCTGCTGCCACCCCATCCCTGCTCCGTGGCAGAGGCCCGAGGGGTGGTTGGAGACTCAGTGATGCAGATTTAAGAACGAGAGGTATCCACCTCCCCTTGTCCCATCCCAGGACTCTGTGGAACCACTCAGCACAGGGACAGAGCCAGAACCAAGTCCCCATGTGTGTCTTGGGTGTGGCTCTGACTTCTCCAAGCACCAACCCATTCCCTTGACCACAGGAGAGACGTGATGCTGCCCCAGATGGCGAGGTCCCCTCCCAGGGTCCCAGAGGCCATGGCTGCAGGTTTCCAACTGGGTCCAGCCAAACCTGGCCACATGAGTGTCTCCAGGGCTGTGGCATAGACACAGTGGCAGGCGTGTCCTCAGGCCTCATGAAGCAGTGCCCCGGCCCTTGCTCAGAGTCCCAGCACGGCAGGGCCCTCCCCCGCCCACCTCCCAGAGAGAGATGTGACAGCCAAGCAGTTTTGCGCACATGTGGCTCTGTCTCCCGAAGCCTCGGATTGCGGTGGCTCAGCATTCCGCCCCGCGCAGCTGCAAATTAAGAGCTTCAGAAATGTGCGTCGACGAAAACGTCTCCGAGATGGTGTGATTTCGGCGAGAGAGTCTTTCCTTTCTTTCCCTCGTTCCTTCCCCCTTGGCTCTTTCTCACTTTTTAAAACAGCCATCGCAGAGGATCCCTGGGGAAATGAAATGCAGCGCAGTGTTGAGATACCCTCTAAGCCCTGACTTTCAATACCCCGTTCCCCAGAACATTCTGAATTCAGCCAGTTAGTGCCACGCTTACAGACACACTGGAGCTTTTCGGGGAAATTATTCAGAAGGAAGTGAGTAGCTGAGATGATCTCCCTGTTCTCAGTCTGCCCAAGGCTGCTCTCACGTATGAAATTTTTATGAATGAAAAACACAGCAACTCCAGCGCCAGCAGCCGGCACCAGGCTCAGGTGGTGAAGGGCCTGGAGTGGGCGGACCTTTTCCACCCTCCCAGGTGGGGCTAAGCACTTGGACCTCTCTAAAAGACAAACGTGGCTCTGTGTTGCAGCACGTGACAGCATTAGTCAACTCTCCCTCCTGGTGACTAAACGCCTGGGGTTTGTTGTTGTTAGGTGCCGTCGAGTCGAGTCCGACTCATAGCGACCCTATGTACAGCAGATCGAAACACTTGCCGATTCTGTGCCAGGCAAACCATCTTATTTATGTTTAAGCCCATTGTTGCAGACACTGTGTCAATCCATCTGGTGGAGGGTTTTCCTCTTTTGCGTTGACCTGCCACTCCTCCAAACATGATGTCCTTCTCCAGGGATTGTTCTCTCCTGACTACATGTCCGAAATATGTAAGACGCAGTTTGGCCATTGTTGCTTCCAAGGAGCACTCTGGTTGCACTTCTTCTAGGACAGATTTGTTGGTTCTTTTGGCAGTCCATGGTATATTCAATAGACGTCTCCAGCACCACAATTCAAAAGCATCAATTCTTTTTCTGTCTCTCTTGTTCAATGTCCAGCTTTCACAACCATGTGATGCCACTGAAAATACCATGGCATGAGTCAGACGCACCCTGGGGTAATGAACTTTAAAAAGAACAGGTTCCTTCCCACTCATGGTCTGGAAGTTTTGTTCAGTGGTTGGTGGCCCCATCACTTTGGGCCTGTGGCAGCACCGTGCATTGTGACAGAAGCAGAGGAGAGGGAGCTGCTCGCCTAGTGCGGCCCAGAAACGAGAGAGACAGAGAGACACAAGGACAGAAGGACAGGCAGAGAGAGAAGAGACCATACGGGAAGAGGTATATTTGTTACGATGATCTGAAGAGAGCCAGGAAAAAGAAGGCAAACAAAGAAAGGCTGATGATATTGTTTTTAGACACAATCACAGAACTTTAAAAATAAATAGCAGAAAAACACGAGAGGCCACCAGACAATGGGGCTGGGATTTAGCTCAGTTGGTAGAGCACTGCACTGCAGTCTCTAGGTCCCGAGTTCAACTCCCAGCACCGCAAAAATGGGAGAAGGAACTGGCAATCCACTCCCAAAGTAATCCCGAAACAGTCAGCCATTGAAAACCCTATGAGGGTCGCTATGAGTCAGATACCAACTTGAGGGCACCTAACAACAACAACAACAACCAGACAATAATTCCCTTGATTATCGTCATCCTTGCCTGGAGCTAATCCTCCTTTGTGGACATCATGGTGCAGGGATATTACAAAGTCTGTCCGCATGCGTCTTCTCTTAGCATGCTTCCTGAGACAGTGAGAGCAAACAGGGAAACTAAGAGTCAGCCCAAGTGACCCATCACCACTGCCTGAGGACGGCAGTCACAACTTCCTCCATGCAACACAGCCAGCTCCTGGGATGAAACCCAGGTGAGGAAGATGTTATCAGACTCCTCACACTGCTTTAAGGAGAAACAGGGCCAGGAAGGAATATGTGGTAAGGGAACCGTCACCCCATTATCTCAGCCCCCAGAATCAGAGCTGTGTTTAGGGCAGAGCCGCTTTCTTGTAGGTGTGTCATGGGAGAGGCCTCCGCCGCACCCCAGACGGGGGGGGGGGGGGGGAGGGGGCGGTTCATAAGTCCCACATCCTGCCTGGCAGGAGGGGTAGGCACAGCAGCCTGGGTAGGTGGTACTGAGGGGTCTGCGAATGCCACCCTGCTCCCTGTGCAGGAAAGAGGGTGGCCCCTCTGCTCCCCTCTGCCTGGGAGGAACTGCCAGTTCTCCCAGACTTCTCTCAAGGAAATCCAAGTGTCCAGGTGTTTATGTAAAATATCACACTTTTTAAGCGTTTACCTAAAGTTTTAAAAATTGTCCTTTTAAAGTTTCTATTATAGAACTCCAGGCTGGGGTTTAACTCAGTTGGCAGAGGGCTGCTCTGCACTCTCTGAAGACCTGGGTTCAATCCCCAGCACCTCAAAAACAGGAGAAGGATGTGGCAGCCCACTCCTGAAGCAATCCCGAAACTATCAGCTATGGAAAACCCTGTGAGGGTCGCTGTGAGTCAGATCCAACATCATGGCACTTAACAACAACGACAATTATGGATCTCCAATTTGCAGTTTTGAGAAAATTTATTCTACCTGAGGCAAAAACGCAGGCTTTGTTTCCTCCTGGGTCGGAAGCAGGAAGGAGCGAGTAAAATATGTCACATCGTGAGTGGTGCAAAGCAACTCTCTGTCCTCAGCCTCCACCTCCACTCTAGCAGATCCTCCAGGCTGAGTCACGCCATGCCCATTCAGCCCTTCTCATTAATCTGCCTCTCTCCAGAAGATAAACATTAGTAATTCAATTTCTGAACTTCCCCTGAAGATAACAGTTGCCTTTCAGAACCCAGCCTTTGGTCCAGGGACGGTTCATCCTGTCAGCTTGGCTGGATCAGAAACATCTAGAGCAGTGGAAACCACCTCTGGGGGCTTCTGGGAGAGCGAGATCTGGGGGCTCTGACCTGACGGCTGGATTCATCCCCTGATGGATTCATAGTATGGAGGCTGTCCTAGGGAGCGGTGAGAGGAAGGAGGTGGGGCCTCGCTGGAGGAAGCAGGTCATGGGGTGCACGTCCTTGGGGGCTATGTCTTGCACGGGTCCCTTCCTGGTTGCCATGATGTGAACTGCTGTGCTCCACCATGCCCTCCCTCCGCGATGGACAGAACCTTCTGAAATTAGGAGACAGAACAAACAATTCTTCTCTGCACTGTTTATGTCAAGCATCTTCATCAGGCAATACAAAGTCTGACCCACACGACAGCCTTTTCCTTCCTGAACTGTGGATGAAAGGGCTGGAGGTCCAGCAGCCCTACCACAACCATAAGGACAGAGCCCCATAGTAACAATGGCGGAGCAGGAAGGGGGAAAGAGTGTGGGTCGATAAGGACACGTTTGGGCCGTTCCCCTTTCCCTGTTTTCCTCCAGACATCTGAAGTGAGAGGAGCGAATGCTACGTCTTGTCTTGGGTTCCTTAAGGCCTGGGGCAAGGATCAGATGTTGGTGCTTAGTCAGCCAAGTGAGAAAGCGGGCCACAGGCCATGGAGGGATGAGCAGGAAGGCAGGGTGCCGGGCTCCCACACCGCCCGCTGTCACGTGGGCACGCAGGTGGTGTGGTAGGCATGTGCAGAGGGACTGGCGGGGTGTCTTAGGCGGGGCTGTGCAGGCACAGGTCCTGGACTGATCCCTGGGGAGGAAGGGGAGGTTCTGACCGTCCCACCTCCCCCTGACTGTTGTTTGTGGTTAGTCAGCGATCTCCCGGACTGAGGCCGAGGCGGCCTCACTCTCCACCCCTCCGCAGGTGTTTGGGAAGCCAGTCCGAAGCCCTTAGCCACCACTAAAGCGGTACGAGGGGGAAGGTAAGCCAGGAAGCCTCAGGTACAGCTGGTCCCTCTGACTGCCCAGCAGAATCCAGAGGGGGCGCCCGGCTACCCCTAGGCAAGCAAAAGGTCCATCCTGAGGGCTGAACAAGGGTCCCAGGGACCCCGGCCACAGGGCTGGAAGGGCCCTGTTGTGGTGTGTGAGGCGTGTCCCACAGACTGTGATTGCAAGACTGGCGTTAACCTGACCAGGTACCCTTTGTGCCGCTTAACTGTCTTGATCCCTGCACCTTTGGGGAAGAGAGAGAGAGTGAGAGAGCGCGCGAGAGAGAGAGCACCTGCACGTGAGAGCGAGCGAGCTGTGCACATGTGCACCAAATTTGAACATGTGCTCAAGGGACTTCTTATGAAGTTAAATAATTAAGTTTAATTTTCAAAATGTTCTTTCATCTTTGAATGTTGTTGTTGTTGCTGTTAGGTGCCGATCGGGTCAGGTCTGACTCATAACGACCCTACAAACAGCAGATCAAAACACTCCTCCATTCTGTGCCAGGCACACGATCTCATATATGTTTAAGCCCATTGCTGCAGACACTGTGTCAATCCATCTGGTGGAGGGTTTTCCTCTTTTTCACTGATCTGCCACTCTCCCAGACACGGTATCTTTCTCCAGGGATTGGTCCTTCCTGACTTGTTGTTGTTGTTAGGTGCCGTCGAGTCGGTATCCAACTCATAGCGACCCTCACAGGGTTTTCAATGGCTGACTGTTTCAGGATTGCCTTGGGAGTGGATTGCCAGGCCCTTCTCCCATTTTTGTGGTGCTGGGAATTGAACTCCGGGCCTCAGAGACTGCAGTGCAGGCCTCTACCCACTGAGCTAAATCCCAGCCCCCTTCCTGACTACATGTCCAAAATATGTAAGATGGAGTCTGGCCATCCTTGCTTCCGAGGAGCACCCTGGTTGCACTTCTTCTAGGACAGATCTGTTGGTTCTTTTGGCAGTCCATGGTATATTCAATAGATGTCTTCAGCAGCATCTTTGAGTAGTGTCTTTTTTGCCATATTGACTTAAAAATTTCCTTTATTTAGAAACAAACTGCTGATGATAGATGATAGATTGCATTCACATATTCATATGTTTCTTATTAAATAAATCCAACACTTCCTCTTTGTAAACACTTCAATAGTTACAGAAAAAGCTATTGGTAACCATGCCCCAGCTTCCCCACCCCAAACTGGGGTTGTGGGTTTCATGTTGTTGTTGTTGTTGTTGTTAGGTGCCATGCAGTCAGTATCCGACTCATAGCGACCCTCATAGGGCTTTCAATGGCTGACTGTTTTGGGATTACCTTGGGAGTGGATTGCCAGGCCCTTCTCCCATTTTTGCGGAGCTGGGAATTGAACTCAGGACCTCAGAGACCGCAGCGCAGCACTCTACCAACTGAGCCAAATGCACAGCCTTTAGTTGTCTCCCAGGGACTCTCAGACGCTTTTGCATACACAGATTTTTTTCTTTTGAGTTCTCTTTTCTTTTCCACCTATCTATTTGTTGGAGGCATTGTAAGAAATAAAAAGAAATGCAATGCAATATAAGCATAAGAGAGAAAATATTTGCAAGTCACACCTGACAGAGGATTCATACCCAGACTGTATGAAGAATACTCAAAACTCAACAATGAGAGAGCAAACAATCCAACTCACAAATGGGTAGAAGGCTGAGCAGACCCTCCACCAAAGAGGATGGACCAGCGGGGCCAAGCCCATGAGATCTTTAACACCGTAGCAGGAGGGAACTGCAGATTACAACCAGATGAGGAGCGCGCTTAAGGAAAAGACAAAGCGACGACTGGGGCTGTAGTGCCGCGGTGGAGCACTGGGCTGGCGTAGGCAAGGCACTCGGTTTGATTCCCAGGACTGCAGTAAATAAACGCACGTACGTAAGAAACTGAACTAAGTGAGTGCATAAATAAACCTGACAGCGCTGAGTCCTGCCAAGGACTCTGAGCTGCTGGAACCCTCACGCTGCTAGCGGAAATGCAAATGGCCCACCCATTCTGGAAAACAGCTTGGAATTCCTTATAAATGGAACACACGCTGCCTTATGATCTAGCAACCTCACTGTGTTCATCTTTAAAAAATTAAAATGTATGTTCACACAAAAATCTGCACACGAATGTTTACGGCAGCTCCATTCCTCCAAAATGGAAACACTGGAAGGGAGACCGGTTTTCAAGCTCATGTCTCCCAGATGGTCTTTAGGTGGTGTGAAGAGGGGTCACAAGGAGGGGCTGTGCATTTAAGCCTGGCCTGCTTAGGAGATGGATCCTGGGGTCCAGGTACTGTTCATAAACAACCCCACACTTTAGGAAGAAACCCCAAAGACTTGAACCCTGAGAGTGGTCATGTGGTCAACTGGTCCTTCAAAATGCAAAGCCTGTGTTTGTAACGTTTGCTAATTTACATGGTAGAAATCTCCCACTGTGGCCAGTTTCAAGCTGCCAATATGACATCAGTGAACAGAGAGCCACGAAGAGATGTGCACAGGGGGCTCTCGTGGCTCCAGCACCCCTCCTCCTGCAGGTGAGGGTAAAGTGGAGGCAGCTGGCTCATACCGTCCAATGCCAAATTCACAGTACCCACAGGAGAACCTCGCAGACCCTACAACTGGAATACAGTGATCCTGGATTGTCAGTGACTCACAGCAACCTCACAGTCCCTCGCAAGTAAATAAAACTCCTCATAAAGAAGAATACCAGAGTTCTCATATTTTTTTTCCTGGAAAAAGAAAGAAAGAAAGAAAATGCAGTGCCTATTGCGCAAATAAAGATAAGTAAGTAAGAGCACGCCTGCAGCCGTAGCCCTGTGGCATCCGATCCCATCAGATCTCAGAAGCTAAGCAGGGTCGGGCCTGGTTAGTCCTTGGATGGGAGACCGCCTGGGAACACCAGGTGCTGTAGGCTTGAGAGACAGACCTGGCAACCCACTCCCAAAAATCAGTCTGCCATTGAAAACCCTATGAACAGCAGAAAAGCACTGACAGTAGTGTTTCGCCTCTTGTACGTAGGGTCACTATGAGTCGGATACCGACTCGACGGCACCTAATAACAACAACAACAAAATAAGAGCATAGGATCAAGAACCAGCACAAACAACAGACAGAAGAAATCCACCCACCGTACTCACAGAGCGGAATGACCACAAGCCAGACACAGAGGGACACAGTGGGTATGATGGGGTCCATCTCCACAAGGACCTCACGTGGCAAGGTGAAACCACAGTGTTTGAGGCTGCACAATTAGGTTGAAAATACACGGTAACACGGTACGTAAGAGTGACTACCAGGAGAGCTGAGGCGTGGCCGGTCGTAGGGTGAGAGGGGCTGAGACTGGGAAGGGGATGCTGAGGGAGACTCCACCTCTCGTCCTTGATCGTGGCGCCGGTCAACGCATGTTGCTGTTGTTAATGCATGGTAACGCTCTAACTGCGCATGCACGCCTCACACATTTTCACTCTGTATTCTATGTCACAGGAAAAAATTAAAAAGATCACATCACGCCCAAGTAGACTTTATCCCAGGGTCATGGTTTGAATAGAAAGTGTCCCCCGAAGGTCATGTGTGCTTTAGCCTTGGGTCCCCAGCTGGTGACACTGTCTTGGGAGCGTGTGGAACTTTGGGAGGGGGGTCTAGCTTGGCGGAAGTGAGTCACTGGCGGTGCGCCTTTGGAGGTGATTGCCCTAGACCTGTGGCTCTGCTCTCTCTCTGCTTCCTGAGGTCGCGCACCGTGGGCTCTGCCTCCAGCTGCTGCCACGCCTGCCCTGCTGCCCTGATGGACTGATCCTCTAACTCTGAGCCCCCAAGACGTCTCTCCTCCTGTTTTTTTTCCATTGTTTTTCCTGTGACAGCAATGACAGTTGACTAATATGACCAGTAATAGAGAGGTGACTCAACATTTGAAAAGTACATCACTGTAACTCTCTACAATAATAGGTTAATGGAGAAAAGAACCTCAATGTTTGCCAAATAAAGGGGACCTCGATGAATTACAAACATATGTGCATGATGGAAAACAGAAGATTTAAGAAACTAAAAGTAAAAGACAATATCATTTACTCGATAAAGAGCACTTACTTAATTAAAAAAAAATCTACAATAATTGTCATACTTAAGGAAGAAATAGCAGAAGCTTTTCATTAAAGTTAGAAGAAGTCAAATACGCTCCCTCTTCTCCCTACCATGCAGCATTCTGCCAGACTTCAGGCAATACAATGGCAAGAGAAAGAATCATTGTTGTTGTTAGGTGCCATCGAGTCGTGTACAGCTCATAGAAACCCTCGTAGAGTTTGGGATTTTTTTTTAGAGAAAGGGATACGAAGAATAAAATTCAAACAGATAAAAGGAAAAGCCATTCTTTGTAGATCCCTGATTTGCCACCCAGAATCAAACAGTTCTGCCTAGGTGGTCACCTCTCCGGGTTTCTGTGTATTCAGAACACATGTGTGTAATTGCTGTGGTCTAAACATGGGTCATTTCCCCCAAAGACCTACGTGCTGCAGGCTTGATCTCCAAGGAAGCACTGTTGGGAGGTGGTGGGCGTGAAGAGGAGGGGCCTGGTGGGTGGCCCTTGGTCGCTGGGGGCGTGTCCTCAAAGGGGACTGTGGACCAGATCTCCTCTCTTTCCTGCTCATGATGTAGGTGGTTTGCTCCACCTCACGCTCCTGCTATGATGCCACCATCTGCAAAAGCCCAGGGCACTGGGGCCACCCGATCCTAGGCTGGAGCCTCCAGAACCAGGGGCTAAATAAACCTTTTCTCTTTATAGGCGAATTGCCTCAGGCATTGGGTTGTAATAGCAGAGGGCTGACTAATACAGTGGAGCTCCCCAGAGCTGTATAGGCAGGGCTCTGAACAGCTAGCATGCTCTTAGGACGAGTGAGCGTTCAGCCAGGAGACACGATTGCAGATTGTCATAGTTGCAGTGTGTGGCCCCCAAAACTCACATGTTCAAGCCTAATCCCAAAGCACGGGTGTCAGGGGGTGAGTAAGCCATAAGGGTGGAGCTGGGATTTAGCTCAGTTGGTAGAGCGCTGCACTGCAGTCTCTGAGGTCCCGAGTTCAATTCCCAGCACCGCAAAAATGGAAGAAGGACCTGGCAATCCACTCCCAAGGTGAAACAGTCAGCCACCAAAAACCCTGTGAGAGTCGCTATGAGTCAGATACCGACTTAACAGCACCTAACAACAACAACAAGCCATGAAGGGATCAGTCCCCTTACTGAAAGGACCCCAGACTGCTCCCTCACCCCTGTCATGTGAGCACCCAAAGGCAGCCATCTACAAGCCAGTAGAACTGAGAAACAAATTTCTGCCCTTTATAAGCCACTCAGTTTATGATATTTTTGCTATAGCAACACAAAGACATCAGGTCAACACGCTACATTTGTTGGCTTTCCTGAAATTTGTTAAATACACCAATAACCAACTAGAAAGTGTGATAGAAAAAGAGCCCCCTCCACAACAGCAAAACAACCATAAAACCCCTAGGAGCCATCCTATGGGAAGCCGGCTGTGTGTGTTTAGAGAAAACGGTAACGTTCCAATGAAGGAGGTTTTTCTGTCCGACCTTAAGGATGTAGAAAAAAATCACATTGATAAGAAGACTACAGTCAAGCCAACATCCACCCTCCCCTACACTGGTCTGCAAACTAGTTCCAGTCAGATTTCGCCAGAACGCTGGCGAGCTGTTCCCAACAGTCACACGTAAGTGTAGGCGCATGCACAGTTACCGTGACTCAGGAGCACAGAGAGTGACGCTTGCTGGCGGCTGTCAAGCTCACTGCAGACCATGAGGGAAGCTGCCCCTCGGCCACCACCCGACACTTCCTGAAGGCCCCCCAAAAGTGTCACACTCTACTCCCAGTGGGTAGGGAATGGACAAGACCCCATAGGCTGAGCAGTGGCCAGGAGCTCTGGGGGACCCCATGGCCCAAGTCCAGAGGCATGCTTAGTGTCCCACAAGGGACACGGGCCAGGAACAGTGGGATTCTTTGGGGGAAATTTCTCTCCTGACATGAGGGGCAGGGGGCCCCACCTGATGTGCAGGTCACACGCACATGCACCCCATCTGCTATATTGCCCCGTGAGGCAGCAAGCTGACTGGTAATCAGATGGCTTTTCTCACCATCGCAAGAATGAATCTGGAATTTGTTTTGCAAATACTTATTTTGTTCCAGCTTTGCTATTTTTGTTTGTTGTTGTTAGGTGCTGTTGAGTCGAGTCCGACTCATAGCAACCCTCATAGGATTTTCAATGGCTGACTGTTTTGGGATTACCTTGGGAGTGGGTTGCCACGTCCTTCTCCCATTTTGCTGTACTGGGAATCGAACTCGGGACCTCAGAGACTACAGAGCAGTGCTCTACCCACTGAGCTAAATCCCAGCCCTTGCTATTTTTATCACGGTAAAAATACCTGTGAAACGACCGTGTCAGCCGTGTCTCAGCGTGCATTTCAGTGGCATCAAGCACGTTCACACCACTGTGCCACCATCACTGCCCTCCCCTCCAGAACTGTTTCATCTTCCCAGACTGAAACTTAGTCCCCATGAAGCACTCAGTCCTCATTTTGTGCTCCCCGGCCCACGGGACCCACCGTTCTACTTTCTGCCTGTACAGATCGGACTCCACTAGGGACCTCATAGAAATGAGCTCACGTGGTGTTTGTCCCTTTGTGTGTGGCTCACTTCACTAGCATAATGCCCTCAGGGACCAGCCACGTGTGCCACGTGCCAGAATGTCCTTCGTTTTTTTCTTTTTCTTTCTTTCTTTTTCCTTTTTTCTTTCTCTCTGTGTGTGTGTGTGTGTGTGTGTGTGGTACTGGAGGGTTGAACCCAGGGCCGTGCATGTATTTTGAAAGCACTCTACACCGAGATGCATCCCTAGTCCTTTTTAAAATTTTTTCATTTTGACACAGGGTCTCCCTAATTGTTATGAAGGTTGCCTCTGGCCTCTAACTTAGGATCCGCCTGTCTCCTCATCTTGAGTTGCTGGGATTACAGACTTGTGCCACCTTGCTGGCCAATGTCCTTCCTTTTTTTTTTTTTTTTTTTTTTTTGTGGTACTGGGGGTTGAACCCAGGGCCTCGCACTTGCATGCTTTGCAAATGCTGGACCACTGAGCTGCACCTTCAGCCCATTTTTTATTTTTTTTAATCTTTGAGACAGGGTCTCGCTAAATTACGCACACTGCCTCTGGTCTAGAACTTGTGATCCTCCTGTCTCCGCCTCCCAAGCTGCTGGGATTGATTACAGATGTGCACCACCACACCTGGCTTGTCCTTCCTTTTTAAGGCTGAGTAATATTCCATTGTGTGGATAGACCACATGCTGTCTATCCATTAAGTTGTAGATACACATTTGAGTTGTGTTCAGCCTTGGGCTGTGGTGAATGATGTGCTGCAAACGTCAGTGTTCAAGTGTCTCAAGATTGTCCCCTCATTCCAGAAGTGGAGTTGCTGGATCACATGGTATCATACATTACCCTATGGTAACACACAGATCACATGCTTGGTGTTTTGAGGAATATTTCCATTTTTAAACCCATCCCGGACCCGCCACACACCACGTATTAAAAGGACTCATGGTTTTTGGTTTGAAAAGAACCCTGGAGTTCATGAATGGTTTGGGACAGGAGAGACATAAGGAAGTGCAATACAACATTCAAATACAAGCACAGAGCTTCGTGGACGCGAGGCGGAGCTTCTTCTCAGAAGCCTTGACCCAGGAATAAATGCAGATAGCAAAAGCAAGAAAGAGCAAAAGAGCCTGGTGCGGTGGTGCAGGCCTGTAATCCCAGCGGCTCAGGAGGCGGAGCCAGGAGGATTGCAAGTTTGAGATCAGGGCTGTCTGCGTAATTTAGCGAGACCCTGTCTCAAAAAGTAAAAAAATGGGCTGGGGGTGCAGCTCAGTGGTCCAGCACTTGCAAAGCATGCAGGCGCGAGGCCCTGGGTTCAACCCCCAGTACCGCAAAAAAAGAGAGAGAGAGAGAGAGAGAGAGAGAGAGCGCGCAAAAGTGATGTGTTGAAAGGACAGCTTAGAGCCTTTGTTGAGAGAGATAAAGGGCCTGGGGGTGGCGTCTTCCTGCCTTGCCCAGCGGTTTTTTGTACTATTTTCGGGTGTGAATCTGAATAGGGTGTGTGTCTGCTCTACTGTTTCTACCTACAGCCTCATGGGCCAGGTTAGGTGACTGTGATGCGGTCACCACTCCCTGTCTATGAAGCATGGTGGTCGCATGGAAACTCAGATAACCTAACAGTCACCTTGCCTTAGTGGCCCCCTCTTTCCAGGCCCCAGTCCCTAATCCTGCCTGAAGTCTGCAGCCCTCTCTCACTAATACAGACCTTTGGTGCTCGATGAGGCCGGTGGCTTTGCCTGAGGTGTGGATGGACAGACTCCGAGGCCAGGTGTGCAGCGCGGCTGGGTGCACAGCCTCTGGCTTCCTGCAGCCTGGATTCTCAAGCGTGGGCCCCCCAGGGGTTAGGGGGCAGGGCCTCAAAGCTACCCTACTCATATGGGGGCGTCTCTCAGGAGGGCCCCAGTACCCACATGCTGCCACGGGAGACTGGCAGCCTGTTCAGGGCGCCCCACGCAGGGTCCATGGGGCTGGGCCGAGGGTAGCGGCTCAGGAGCGCAGCCTCACAGGCCTGCGCCATTCCACTGCACCCAGCCCGAATCAAGAGTTAAGGGAAATTTTTAAAATTAAATCCGAAACCACAGGATCTGTACAAGAGGGTGATGATTACGCCTAGAGTTTTTATCAGTCACAGCTGCTCCATTATGTTTGTTTACTTTAGGGTAGAAATGGGCCTGTGAAATACGCGACCAAAATAAACACCCGGGCAGCTGGAGTGGGAGTGGGCGAAGGATGCAGCTCACGGGCCCTGCCAGGGAGCCATGGGTCACTCTCGGCCTCGTCCACGGCAGAGTAATCCGGTGCTTTCAGCTGACCAACATGAAGAACAGACCTTGATCATGAAAACTCCTACCAGAATCTAGGAATTAGACGTTTTTGTGGAATGTTCCACAAAACAGGCAAAAGCTACAATTAAAACAAAAACTGAATATGGAATTAGATGTGGTTGTACAAAAAAGCCTTCCCGAGAATACTGAACTCAGATACCACCAATCGTGAATTGTTGTTGTTGTTGTTAGGTGCCGTCGAGTCGGTATACGACTCATAGCGACCCTCTGTACAACAGGGGAAACACTATTGTCAGTGCTTCTCTGCTGTTCATAGGGTTTTCAATGGCAGGTTGATTTTTGGGAGGGGGTTGCCAGGTCCTTCTCCCAAGCCTACAGCTTCTGGTGTTCCCAGGCAGTCTCCCATCCAGGTACGAACCAGGCCCGACCCTGCTTAGCTTCCGAGATCTGACAGGATCGGATGCCACAGGGCTACGGCTGCAGGCCAATCGTGAATACTTGCCCGTATTTACTGAGCACTTACTATGTGCAAGGCATTTGGCTCAATGCGAGCACTCAGCAGTGAACATGAAAGTCAAATTCCTCTCTCACAAGAGGACCAAAATTGATATAAAATAATATAATCTCATGTCGTAGTGCTATAAAATTTTTAGTAACAATTTCAGTAACTGATCATATATATGTGAGTACATTTTACTTGAATTAGGGTCAAGTAAAGGTACAGTTTATATTTGTATAAATCCACATCATTCCTAACCTAAAATCAACAGAGAAAAACAAAAGTCATACACAACTTGTTTTCTTCACACGTGTAGAACACCATGCATTGTTTCTGAATTCACAATTTTACTTCCTTTACAGAAACTGTTTGAGAAAATTAGGAAGGTTTCTAATATGAAAAGTCTTTACCCCAAAGAAAAATTCTGAACCGTATTAAATGTGAAGGGTTGGTCTCTGTGTCTCACGCTGAGATAATGAAATTACAGTTTCTAACAGTGCTGTCCTTTCGATGTAATTGACACCCCTCTCCAAATAAGATGCTGCTAGGAAAGGCCTGTCAGATTATAGTATCCGATTCCGGGTCTCGGGGAGCTTCATGGTACAACTGTCCTCTGATGTAATGACCCAGGAAAGAAGAGGGTCGGGTTTCCTGATCTTTCCCTATAGCATAGGCACATGGAAGGGAGGCAGACACCCGGTGGGCCAGGTAGACACAGAAAGATCATGGAGGGACTTCCCACGATGCCTTTGCTCCCAGAACTGATCTGATTCTGCCGAAAGAGGGCAGATCCGAAGCATCGCCAATAATCGGCCCAACACAACCCGGACTTGGGCTGGAGCGCACAGTACCCAAGACAAGCTGGGGGCCCAGACTGCCCCCTCTCCTGCTGAACACCCCTCTCTTCCAGCAGCATTGGGATTACTGATAGCAGTTGCGCCCTGTGTTAACATCACTGTCCTGCACGCCTGTTCCTCAGAATTCAGAGCCTCTGCTCTTGGAAGTGCCAGTTCTTAGTCCTTGGGATTGGATCTGAGATACAGACTTACCACTCGCTGGTGTTTATATGTGGTATTTCTTATGCCAGAGAAGAACTGACTGAACCACACTTTTCCAGCTGTTCTCATTGCTGTTTTCAAGTTACACAGGGCAACATGATGTTCATTATGGTCCTGTTACTGCTGAGTGTATTTTTTAAAAATCTTCAGTTATACTTTCAATCAATTAGGAATGCTTTAGGCAGCAAGTAACAGAAGGCTGAAGCTCAGCTGCTTAAAGTAATTGGAGTTTAATTTTTTCATACACAAAGAACGTGGAGGTGCACAAACCATGGTGCCAGGGCTCCTTGTTGGCACCATGAAGGAGCCAAGGCTCCTTCTAATTTTCTGTTCCAGTATCCTTAGCAAGTTAATGTCCATTGTCATACTTGCTGCCTCCTGATTATATCAGGCTACTGTACCTGCAGCATCACATCCATGTCTCAGTTTTCTTAATAAAAACATAGGGAAGAGCAAGGTGCAAAGGAGAAAAGGCATCTAAGCCTATCTCCTTTCATGTAGAAAGTAGTCCATCCTTGGTGGCCTGCCTGACTGGCCTCCAGTTACATTTTTGTCAGCATTAGGAGTCCTGGCTGCTCCTAGACCAATTGCCAGCCAAGAGAGATGAGATCACCAGCAACAGCTTCAAACAGCTGTGACTTCAACCATGGGCTGAGGAAGAACTTGATTCTCCCTGAGCTCCAGAGCCCCACAGGCAGATCTGGGCATGCTGGGGTTCTGTTCCCAAGGAGAGGGAGGTGGGGCTGTCCCGCCTACCTTTGTTCTCTCACTGGCCACACAAAATTCTTTTGTTCTATTGAAACAACTCTGCAGTGGTGCTTAAAAGGGCCCTGACTCTTTCACAAGACATTTAAATGGTTTGGAAATTTGACGAACCGAACCTTAGGGAAGGGCGAACCTTACAGAAGGGGAAGGGCCGACCATCCCATGAGCGGGGTTCTTAGGAAGGGAGCCATAGCTGCCGCCAGAGGGCTTAGGTAGGACGTGAGCCTGGGGGCGGGAGAGCAGGGCGACACCCATGTCAGGTGGGGTGGAAGCCATGGGGGCACTCCGGAGCCCTGTCCTGTCCCCTCCTATCCCCACAGCCTGTGGAGCAGAGGGCGTGACTGAGGGACCAGAGCCTCCTGGCTGGCGTGCTGGGCTGAGTCCTCCAAGCTTCTCCTGAAGGTGGAGGGAGGCGGCAGGCAGGGGAGGGTTC
>VMDO01008844.1:0-81093 GCA_007922755.1 Pedetes capensis
AAATTCATAAAGATGATTTAGGATTGCTAAATGCTGGGAAGAAAATAAAACGGGGTGGTATGGTAACAAAGGAGCTACTTTATACTAGAAAAACCAAAGAAGACCTCTAGAGGAGGTGAAATTAAAACCTGAATAACACAGTGCCAACCACACAAAATTCTGGGAAAGAGCATTCCAGGCAGAGGAAACAGCAGGTGCAAAGGTGTGAAAACAGGAAGAAGTTTGATATACCAGGGGGAGAAATCTTTATACATCTGGGCAATGCAGATAGGGCTGAGTGAATGAGGAAGAGAACAGCAAAAAATGAGCACATGGAGTAAACAACAGACAGATCATGAAGGGTCTTGCAAGTGATAGCATTCATTCAGCTTTGATGCCAAGCACAAGGGGAAGGTTTTAAGCTGAGGTGTCATATTAATAGATGGCAGCAGGCAGGAAGAAAGGGAATAAAGAGGCCTCTGCAGTCTTCTACTTCCCAGCCTTCTGAGACATGAGTATCAATACAAACTTTCTCTGAGAAAAATGCTTTGATCTGGCAGTCAGTGCTTCCCTGAGAGATAATATCCTTGCAAATAGCATTGTTTATAGAGATAATACTCTTTTTTTCAGATAACCCATCTGTAACACATACCACCTTTACAAATGGTCTAATCTGTAACCAGAACTCTGTTTATGCATGAAAGCCACAGGTGCCTCCATATCCAGGCCAGGGAAGGGGATTCTCATTTGAAGCAGGACCCCTCCTGTGATTAAAAGAAAGACATGTTTCACGGCCCAGGCAGGCCAGCTTAAGCCCAGGGTGGAAGAAACCTGATATACTGAAAACAAGATCAAAGATAAGATTTTACCTTTCACCTGAATGAGATAGGGACTTAAAAACCCCAAAAGTCCCTCCCCTTGATGTAGTGCCAAGATGTCCCCAGCTTGCACAGTTCTCTGCAGTCTGCAGAGTTCAGACATCCACAAAAATCCACAATGTCCACAGTTTACAGTGTCCAGTCACCTACAGTTTACAGCAATACTCAGAGAAACCTATAGGAGCCTGAAGATATCTGCAGTTGTATGCAGTTCAACACAGATGTTCAGGTGCCTCACTGATGGACCTATACAACGCCTCGCCTCCAAATCAGGTGCATAAATGCTGTTGTTCACTTTCTGATCTCTATGCCAGAAAGCATAACTCACTCACTCATACATTCTCTTTCACTGCCTCCCACACCTTTCTGGACCTATCCATCTCCCCTCTCTTCATGCTGATAGAACTTCCCACCCAGCCTGCTTCTCCATTCCCCTCTCTCCACGTGGACCTGCGTTCTCAGCCTATTCACCCCAAATCTATCTGCCCTGCCTGTCATTCTCTTCCTTTCAATTCTAAATAAATCATCTTTTAATTCTCTTCTGAGTCCATTTGTAAGTTCATTTATAAACATGACCAAGGACCAAGGTTTGCTGTTCACTTCCTGGATTACTCCTAGATGCCACAATAACACCAAAACCTAGACCTGTACTCACCGCTAACAATATTATCTGATTGTACATTTTTTAAAGATCACCGTGTCCACAGTATAGAAAGAGAGACTATCAGAAGTAAAAGAGAAAGAAGAAGACCAGATAGAAGACCACATAAGGCAAGACAGATGAGAGACACGGGACTAGGGTGACAGCAGTGGGGATGGAGACAAATAGATTTGCTACAGAGGGACAACTAGGAGAAGAATGAGTTTAGGGAGAAGGGCAATCTAGAGTAAGAAGTGTGAGATGGTAACCAAATCTTCTATAGGAACAATGCCAGATCAATGGGTAGTCTAGGCAATCTACGAGGCCCAATAAAACACTGCAGAAAAGATAAAAGAAAATTTTACTAAAATTTGCCTTTGAGAGTGCTGCACGAGGTTGAAAATATCAGTTACTTGAAATGAAAGAGAAGGTAGAGGAAGAGAGTAACACTCCACAAAAGCACACGCAAGTGAAAATGTATAATCTCCAGTTAGCAGCAGGACATCTGGTTTGCTGAAAGAAACACAGACTTGGGACCAAAAGCTAAACTGCCCAGGGTAACAGGAAAGTTACTATCAGCAGGTCTCTTTCTTCTAAGCAGCACTCAGCTTCTCCCTCAATAAATGTTGAGCAAATTGTTGAAAATTTGTTATACTCTATTTTCCATTATACTGAGGAAAAATAGTATTATGGGAAACAAGCCATTGTCATGAACCTTGTTGTTGCTGTTGTTGTTAGGTGCCACGGAGTGAGGTGAAACACTATTGTCATTGCTTCTCTGTTATTCATAGGGTTTTCAATGGCAGATTGATTTTTGGGAGTGGGTTTCCGGGTCCTCCCAAGCCTACAGCACCTGGTATTCCCAGGCAGTCTCCCATCCAAGTACTAACCAGACCTGATCCTGCTTAGCTTCCAAGATCTGAGGCGATCAGATACCACAGTGCTACAGCTGCAGGCATCATGAACCTAAAGGTACTTTTATGAGTAAAATGTTTTCTCCTCTTAAATTCCTTTGGCCTAAAATTGGTTTAGGTTATGTTATTTCACTTCTATTAAAATCCAAATCAAACTCAAGCCCAGTTTTCTGGTAATCAAAAAAGAGTATGGTGTTGCAGGGGTAACTCAGTGGTAGAACACATGCTTTAGCAAGCACAAGCTCCTGGTTCAATCCCCAGGCAGTAAGAAAGGTCCATGAGTTAAAGAAGATTGAACAACAAATGAACGGTGTGATTCCATTAACAGAAAAAAGATGTACATAAGATTACAAAAATCACCAAAATGTCGCAGCATTTGGGTGTTTTTACATCTTTTCTTCTGATTATCTCTCTGCATTGTTCTGATTTTTGTAATGTACATGAACTATTCTACAATTATAAAAATATTTTAGGGGCTGGGGTTCAGCTCAGTTGGTAGAGCAGTGCTCAGCACTTCCTGAGGACCCACGTTCAATCCCCAGCACCCTGTAAACAGGAGAAGGACATGGCAACCCACTCCCAGAAACAATCCCAAAACAGTCATCCATCGAAGACCCTATGAGAGTTGCTGTGAGTCAGACCCAACTCAATGACACCTAACAACAACAAACAAAAATATCTTAAGGTTAAATACATTCTTTTTATATTTGACTAAGGAAACATGATTATGATGGCCAAATTTATCTTTTTCTTATAGGGCACTCCTCTTTCCAGAAGGAAAGAATGCAGAGTGATTTACTGATGAGTCTTTGGAGTTTTGGAGGTTTTTTGTTGTTGTTTTTCAGTACTGGGGAGTTGAACCCAGGGCTTAGGACTTGTACTTGCACGCTTTGTGAGTGCTCTACCACTGAGCTGCATCCCCAGACCATTTTTTAATTTTCATTTTGAGACAGAGTCTAAGTTACAGAAGTCTCAAACTTGTGATCTTCCTACCTCAGTCTCTTAAGTTGCTGGGATCACAGATATGAGCCACCACACGGGCTCTTCTTCTTCTTCTTTTTTTTTTTTTTTTTTCAGCACCTGAGATGGAACCCAGAACCTCACACATGCCCATCAAGAGCTCTACTACTGTGCTACACTCCAGCCCACAAAGCCCCACATTCCTAGCACTTCCTTCCTTACACAGTTTCTTTGGGTCAGAATTTGGAGAAGGGTTTGGCTGAGCAGTTCTAGCTTAAAGTCTCTCCTGCAGTTGCAGTCAGAAATTAGTAACAGATAATGTAACAGGGAAGATCACACATCTAGAAAGCTATTTACTTATACTAGTATGAAAGAGCCACTGACTTCATGAAAAGTCTGCTATTTTAATGGCAACTTATCACACATAGTTAGAGCTAAGTTTTAAAAATTCATTATTCTAAACTGAATAACTTTTTAACAAAACAGATTATTTTTAAATCGTTTTAAAATTGCTAACAGTTAATTTGTTATTTCATATCTGCCCCTCAACTGTACTTTTTCAGTGCTTAATAAGTGTCAGTCATGAGGCTCAGAGCTTGGATATAGCAGTGGCAAGAACAAAAAAACATAACTTGTTATCAGAATGTAATGGATTTCTGGATGAAGAGCTATGCTGTAAATATATACCTTTTACCAATTTCAACTTACCTCAATATACTGAGAATACATTATTTTAAAATTTAGGAGAATCTAAGGAGTTAAATTCAATTCTACAGATAATACAAGTAGGAATTATCAAGTGGGAATTCCTGGTAACATCAAAGGAGGTTTACTCAAGTAATTTATTACCAAAATTGCAGTTAACCATTGATAGAATAAAATGGTAAACATCATAACTTTTGCAAGCTCTCCTCCCTGCAGTCGCTTATTTTACATTTAATCACATGACTCCTAGTAGTATTATCTATTTTCTGTGGTTCATTTTCTCAACCAGATCATAAGATTTAACTGTTTTAGACTTAAAAAACAATAGCCCAATAAAGCACCTAGCACAGTGCTAACCACCCAGCACTGATAAAATTTTAGCATATACCAATAATCATAAACTAAACTCAAACTACCATGATTTCAGGGGCCGTGATGCATGTCCATGATCCCAGGGTCTCAGGAGGCCAAGACAGGAGGATCATAAGTTTGAAGCCAGAGGCATCCTAAGCAACTTAGTGAGACCTAGTATCAAAATAAAAAATAAAAAGGGGGCTGGGAGTGTGGCTCCATGGTGAAGCGCTTGCCTAGCATGCACAAGGTCCTGGGTTCAACACCTAGTACTTGAAAAAAAAAAAACCCTGTCATTTTACAAATGATGACACTGAAGCTTATGAAGGTCCCATGGGCACTCAGTGAGAGCACCAGGATTTCAAATCATTTTCAGGGCACTCTGGCCACATTTCAGTCTCCTTGGCCTAGGCATCTTTAAAACACCTTCAAATTTCCAGCATCCACCACTGGTGTGCAACAGGTGGACACTTCAACTACTATATAAGTACATAAAGGTTTGTTGAATGAATGCATAAACGTTGTGCTCTTTCATGACTAAAACTGCTGATTTAATGGTCTTGGGATGATGCTGTCATCCTAACCTCTGAGAAAGGTATAAAGTGTGATTACTTGTGGAAGAGCCTCCCTTTGAAAAGCTGTACATACAACCCAAAATTTAAACTTTAAACTGTTACTTAAGATTTTTCTATGTTCATAATAAATAACAATGACTAGCACTTAATGAGCACTTACTATGTGGCAGGTACTATTCTAAGTCCTTTAATTAGATAAAACTACTTAAACACACAGCAACCCTCCAATATGAGTACTATTACTATCTCCATCTTACTGAACAGGGGAGTGAAACACATGTATGATATGTAACTTCCTACTAAGTGAAAGGGGCTGGGATTTAGCTCAGTTGATACAGCACTGCGCTGCAGTCTCTGAGATCCGGAGTTCAATTCCCAGCACCACAAAAATGGGAGAAGGACCTGGCAATCCACTCCCAAGGCAATCCCAAAACAGTCAGCCATTGAAAACCCTATGAGGGTAGCTATGAGTCGGATACCGACTCGACGGCACCTAACAACAACAACAACTTATTGAGATATGATTCAAATTATTAAGGTTTCATAATAAAAAGGAAAAGTTGACAATTCCACAATACAGGATTTTAGTGACAGCCAAACACTAATCTGAAGTAACATAGGTACATGAAGATATTTTACAACAATGCAAAATATAAGAAAATACATTCTTTCTGGCTTAAGGCTAAACCTATTATTTAATACTATACGGAAAAAATAGTGATATAGGCTATTTCTATTCTTTATTTATTCTTTCTTTTTTTTCTTTGTAGCATTGGGGGCTTCAACCCAGGGCCTTGAGCATACTTTCCAAACACTCTACCACTGAGCTCCACTCCAAGCCCTTTTTTATTTTTTATCTTGAGAGAGGGTCTCACTAAGTTACACAGGCTGCCTCTAGCCACAAACTAGTAATCCTCCGGCCTCCAGTTCCCAAGTCACTAGAATTACAGGTGTGTACCAACATCCCTGTCCAGCTCATTTCCATTCTGTAAGTCACATAAAAAGAACAAAGTAGATGAATTTAGGGTTCCTTCCCTGAGTCTACATCAGTTTCCTTTACCCGGACTATTATTTTACCATTTGGCAGGTTCTACTACATAGCTGTTTCTTGATAGTGATGTCTGTGCTTAGCCAACAATATTTAACATCAGCTGAGAAGGAAGTCTTCATCTTTGGCAACCAAAAAGAACAGGTGACCATGAAATAAAATAGGCTGAAAGACCAATAAATGCCTTATAAATGTTGTTGTTGTTGTTAGGTGCCGTCGAGTCGGTATCCGACTCGTAGCGACCCTCTGTACAACAGGGGAAACACTATTGTCAGTGCTTCTCTGCTGTTCATAGGGTTTTCAATGGCAGATTGATTTTTGGGAGGGGGTTGCCAGGTCCTTCTCCCAAGCCTACAGCTTCTGGTGCTCCCAGGCAGTCTCCCATCCAGGTACTAACCAGGCCTGACCCTGCTTAGCTTCCGAGATCTGATGGGATGGGATGCCACAGGGCTATCGCTGAAGGCACCTTATAAATAATTTTAAGTTAAAAACTGTAGTGAATAATTATTAGTTGATATTCATCACACCTTCATTTTATAAAATTAGTTTACTTTTTTTTTTTTTTTTTTTTTTTGGTGGTACTGGGGGGTTGATCCCGGGGCCTCACGCCTGCATGCTTTGCAAGTGCTGGACCACTGAGCTGCACCCCCAGCCCTTTTATTTATTTATCTTTTTCCTTACTTTCTGAGACAGGGTCTCACTAAGTTACGCAGACTTCCTCTGGTCTCGAACTTACGATCCTCCTGGCTCCGCCTCCCAAGCCGCTGGGATTACAGGCGTGCACCACCACACCCAGCTAAAATGAATTTACTTTTTCTAAATTAAATCCAACATCAATAACTTCACTCAGATTAAGCCATTTTCAAAATTATGGTTTCAAGACTGGATACATCAAAAGAAGATGGAAGGAATACAAAGAGTCCTTATGCCAAAAGGAATTGGTATATGATCAACCATTTCAAGAGGCTGCATATGATGAGGCACTAATGGTACTGAAGGATGGAGTGGAAGCTGCCTCGAAGGAATTGAAGAAATACAAGGCTACAGGAAGTGATGGAATACCAACAAAGATGTTTCAACAAACAGATGCAGCAATGGAGGTGTTAACTTGTTTATGCCAAGACATTTGGAAAACAGCTATCTGGCCAACTGACTGGAAGAGATCCATATCTGTGCCTATTTCTAAGAAAGGGGATCCAACCAAATGTGGAAATTATCAAATGATATCATTAATATCACATGCAAGCAAAATTTTGCTAAAAATCATTCAAAAATTACTGCAGCAGAATATAGATAGGGAACTGCCAGAAAATCAAGCAGAATTCAGAAGAGGGCCTGGAACCAGGAACATCATTGCTAACGTCAGATGAATATTAGCTGGAAGCAGAGAATACCAGAAAGATGTCTGTCTATGTTTTATTGACTATGCAAAGGCATTTGACTGTGTGCATCACCATAAATTATGGATAACATTACAAAGAATGGAAATACCAGAGCATGTAATTGTACTCATGAGAAATCTGTACATGGACTGGGAGACAGTCCTTCAAACAGAACAGGGAAACACTGTCTCATTTAAAATAAACAAAAGTGTATGTCAGGGATGTATCCTTTCACCATATATCTTCAATCTCTATGCAGAGCAAATAATCCAAGAAGTTGGGCTTTATGAAGAAGAATGTGGCATCATGATTGGAGGAATACTCATTAACAATCTGCATGATGCAGATGACACAACTCTGGTTGCTGAAACTAAAAAGGATTTGAAGCATTTACTGATGAAGATCAAAGAAAACAGCCTTCAATATGGATTACACCTCAATATCAGCAAAACAAAAATTCTTACAGCTGGGTCAGTACACAACTTCATGATAAATGGAGAAAAGACTGAGGTTGTCCAAAATTTTGCTTTACTTGGTTCTACAATCAACACTTGTGGAAGCAGCACTCAAGAAATCCAAAGAATAATTGCATTGGGAAAAGCTGTTGCAAAAGACCTCTTTGAAGTGTTGAAAAGTAACAGTGTCACATTGAAGACAAAGGTGCACCTGACTCATGCCATAATATTTTCAGTTGCATTATACAGTTATAAAAGCTGGACGCTGAATACGGGCGACAGGAAAAGAACTGATGCTTTTGAATTATGGTGGGGAGATGAATATTGAATACCATGGACTGCAAAAAGAACCAACATGTCTGTCCTAGAAGAAGTGCAACCAGAGTACTCCTTGGAAGCAAGGATGGCTAGACTCTATTTTACACATTTTGTACATGTTGTCAGGAGCAATCAATCCCTGGAGAAGGATATCATGTCTGGGAGAGCAGTAGGTAAAAAAAAAAAAAGGAAGACTTTCAACTAGATGGACTGACACAGTGTCTACAGCAATGGGCTTAAACATAAAATAAAATTGTGTGCCTGGCACAGTGTCGGGGAGTGCTTTGTTCTGTATATAGGGTCACTATGAGTCAGACCCAATCTGATAGCACCTAACAACAACAAGAAGACGACTGGATACAGCAGTAAACAAGCTAGATGACTGAGGTAGGATATCCTAACATCTACCTAAATAACCTACAAAATACCAAAGCATTCAAAATGACTCAAGGAATCTTACATACTCAGCCTTAGAAGGGAATTATAGCCTATCTAGTGGACTAGATGAAGCTGAGATTTAGCTCAGTTGGTACAACACAGGTCTGTAGTCTCCGAGGTCCTGGGTTTGATTCCCAGCACCACAAATATGGGAAGTCATGGCAATCCACTCCCAAGACAATCTTGAAACAATCAGCCATTGAAAACCCTATCAGGGTTATGAGTCAAACACGACTCAATGATACCTACCAACCAACCAACCAAAGTAGACTAGGTTAAATTCTACAAGGGTCAATCTTAGGCCCTCCTCCAAGGAAACACATCAATTAAAATTGGTAAGAGAAAGCAGCAAAATTGTACTAAGGTAGACTTTTTTTACATGCTTCTCCAGGAAAATGGGACGATCTACTTGATGAAATATGGTATTTCTGATATGTCACATGTATCCTTCAATACCTCTAAAGCCTAAAATCTATTTCTAGACCCTACCAGAAAATTATGCTTTTAATTCCTAACACAAGATTCCAAAATGCCATTACCAAAATAAATGACTCATCCCAGAATGTTTTAAAAATTATAAAATTAAAATATTCAAGAAGATGTGTTTGCCAATTTATATGGCATTAACTGTTGTTCCCAACTTCTATGCCACATCTCCATTTATAAATGAGAAATTTCAACTCTACATTGGAGTAGGGAATATTTTTAAATGTTGGTAGGTGTTCCTATAACAAAAATTTGACTTAAATTACAACATGATTTCAGCAGGAATGATGGGCTCAAATACTATTTTTAATAGTTAACTAGGAGGAGAAAAATCTAACATTTTCAGATAGATGCTTAGCTCGTTAATTGTCAACCCTTCTTTTCTAATATGTATACTTAATTCACTCTGTTAACAGAATAAAGGAAAAATGAGTAGGATTATCTCAATAAGTACAAAGTAAGTGTTTGATAAAATTAAACATACAGTCATGATAATCAAAACTGTCTATAAACTAAAATAAAGAGTAATATCCTTGATCTGATAAAGGCTATCTACAAAAAGCCTATAGCAATATCATACTTTATAACAAAAAATTAATTTTTCCCTTAGAGATAATGAAAGAAAGATGTCTACTCTCACCACTTTCCTTCAACATTGTACTAGAGGTCTTAGCCAATATGCACAAGCACAGGGAAATAAAAAGATATAAAGACTGGAAAGGAAGACATGAATATATGCTTATCTGCAGAAAATGCACACATGTAAAAAATTTTTAAATCTTCATATGTATTACTGCCACATGCAGTGGTGCATGCCTGTAATCCCAGCGGCTCAGGAGGTAGAGGCAGGAGGATCACAAGTTCGAGACCAGAGGCAATCTGCATAACTTAGTGAGACCTTATCTAAAAAAAGTACAAAAAAAAAAAAATTGGGCTGGGGGTCCAGTTTAGTGGTCCAGCACTTGCAGGGCATGCAAGTGTGAGGCCCTAGGTTCAACCCCCAGTACTGAAAAAAAAAAAAAAAAAAAAAAAAAAAAAAAAAAAAAAAAAAAAAAAAAAAAAAAAAAAAAAAAACCTTCATATGCATTACTGGAATTAATATGCAAGTTTAGCAGAGTTGCTTGACAATCAAATACAAAAAAAAAATCAATTGTATTTCTATAAACTGTCAATAATCAGAAAATAAAACTTGAAAAAGAGAAAGAAAGGAAAACTTTTAGAAAGATGTCATCAAAAACAACATCAAGCCAGGTGCAGTAACACACACCCGTAATCCCAGCATTTGAGAGAGAGACAAGAGGATCCCAAATTCAAGCCCAGATGCAAGTTCCACACCAGAAGCAGCCTGCATAACTTACCAAGAACCTGTCTCAAGACAAAAAAAGAAAGAAAGAAAGAAAGAAAGAAAGAAAGAAAGAAAGAAAGAAAGAAAGAAAGCCAGCAAGCCAGCTAGCAAGCAAGCAGGGGTAGGGGTACAGTTCAGTGGTAGAGTACTTGCAAAGTATGTGTGAGGCCCCTCTCCAGTACCACAAAAATAAAATAACATCAAATGATCAAATGCATATAAATAAATGTTACAAAAGACATGCAAGATCTTTATGCAGAAAGCTACAACTGTATTAAAAGAAAAAGACAGCAAATAAATAGATATTAAAAGACTCATAATAAAAAGATGTCAGTTCTTCCTAACTGATTTGGAACCTAAAAGGAGAGTTCTAAAGTATAAATGGAATATCATGAACCAAACTCCCTTGAAAAATAAAAACATGGTAGGATTATTTACAATAGTTAAAAGGTGGAAGTAACTCTAATGTCCACCTATGGATGAATGGATAAAGAGAATGTGGACATACCTACATGGGAAAAATACACATACCAGCAGTATTCATTGAAATAGTCTCAAATTGAATAATTAAAATGTAATTTCAAACTCAATATCAAATGCACATTAGCTATGGGACAAGAAAATAAACTTATATGATCAAAAAATGAAATGTTATATCACAATGAAACAAATTACATCTACATGCAACAATACATATGTATCTCACAAATACACTGTTGAATTAAAGAATGTGTACTATAGGATACCATTATTTAAAGTTTTAAAATCAGAAAAAAATATATAGTGTTTTATGTACTAAATGGACAAAGTATTATAAAGAAATAAGATGTTGTTGTTGTTAGGTGCCGTCGAGTCGGTATCCGACTCACAGCGACCCTCATAGGGTTTTCAATGGCTGACTGTTTCGGGATTGCCTTGGGAGTGGATTGCCAGGCCCTTCTCCCGTTTTTGCGGTGCTGGGAATTGAACTCAGGACCTCAGAGACTGCAGCGCAGCGCTCTACCCACTGAGCCAAATCCCAGCCAAAGAAATAAGATAGTGATTACTATAAAAATCAACATAATGGTTTATCTGTGGGGGAAAAAGGAAGTGATGAATTGAAGAGGCACATAGGGGACTACTGGGATACTGCCAACATTTTATTTCTTTACCTGAGTGTCAAGATGTTTATGTTTCAACATTTATTACAATGTAAATATATGCTTTACCTATCTGTGTTTTAACAAGTCCTCCAAGTGACTCTAATGCACATGCAAGTTTGAGAAGCATTCTTTGAATTGTACTATGTCTGGGTTTAGCAATGATCACAGTAATTTGAGTTAGCTTTTCCTATGGTCATTGGATCAATATAGCTACCCACAAATACAAGTTCATATTTTCCTTTCAAATGATAGTAAATCATTCTGAAACAGCCAGTTCACACTTTGCATTTCTTCTATATCAGAATTCTTTTTTTTTTAACTCAGTGATTAAGAAAGCTTTCTAGAAGTTTTTAATTGGAAATACACATTTATTTTCTCCAAATTAAAATTCCATGTATTTGTTGAACATTCTGTGACAGGTACACAAAATATTAAAAGTAAGTGGTCTATCTTCAAGTGAGTATGTGAAACAACTCACTGGGGTACACAGAAAAACAAAATACCAGGGAGGAGAGGGTAAAATATATATGTACTGTATGTGAAAGAAATTAGTCCTTACCAATATGAAATATACAGACTAACCTTCACACTCACAATTTTTTCCTACCCACTTGTCCAAGTGATCTGAAGGAAGAATGGGAGCCCTACAACCCAGAATGGTTTACTGTGGCACTTTCCAACATTCAGATTCCTTCAGCATACTGTGACATGCATCACGGATATAATTCATTGTCTAGTTTATACTAAAACCCTCGAAAACTGGACAAGTGGTTTAAGCTGATACTTAAAAAGAATCCTTGGCTAGAAAATAATGTCAATAATGCAAGCATCGGCAAATTTTCAGCAAAATCTTTCATATAACTAGTGAAAAGGATAGGAAACTAATTTTAAGAGTTTCATAGTATATGCTGCCAATCTGGCATTTCCTCCATTTTTGTTGTTGTTAGGTGCCATCAAGTCGCATCCCACTCATAGTGACCCTATGGACAACAGAAACTCCTGGACACTGTGCTGTGACCAGCACTATGTCAGTGCTCCTTTGCTATTCACAGTTTTCAATGGCTCATTGTTTCGAGATTGAACCAGAAGTAGATTGCCTTCTCCCATTTTTGCTGTGCTGGGGATCGAACCAGGGCTTCAAAGAGTGCAGAGCAGTTCTCTACCAACTGAGCTAAACCCTAGTCCTTTCTTCCACTAGTATCCCCGTATTTTTTCAGATTTCTTTTTCAGGTATGATAGGTAAAAATACTATAAATAATATCAATTATTTTAACAGTATTGCTTAGTTCATCTTTATATCATTTTAATTTATATTTTATATGTGCTTTATTTATAAACATTTTTATAATTAAATTAAAATGCACATTTGGGGTTCATAATCAAATGGTTTGGGGTATGCCATAGTCTGAATGTTTATGATCACCCAAAATTCATAAAATGAAATCTAGTTCTCAGTGTTCATATTAAGACATGGAAGCTATGTCATGAGGTCCCTTGTTAATGGGACTAGTGCCCTTTAAAAGAGGTCTGAGGGTGCTTGTTTGCTCGTTTCCCTTCTACTATAACAAGAACACACAAAAGGTACCATTTTGTGGTAGGAAATGAGCCTTCACTGTTGTTGTTGTTAGGTGCCGTCGAGTCGGTATCCGACTCACAGCGACCCTCATAGGGTTTTCAATGGCTGACTGTTTCGGGATTGCCTTGGGAGTGGATTGCCAGGCCCTTCTCCCATTTTTGTGGTGCTGGGAATTGAACTCGGGACCTCAGAGACTGCAGCACAGCGCTCTACCAACTGAGCTAAATCCCAGCCCCGAGCCTTCACTAGACAGACACTAATTCTGCTGGACTTCCCAGCCTCCAGAACTGTAAGAAACAAATTTCTGTTGTTAATAAGTTACTCACCATAAGGTATTTTGTTACAGCAGCCTGAACAGATGAAGACCAGTGGAAGGTCAAGAAAGTTTGAAGATCACTGTTCTAAAAGTAACAGAAAGGAGTCTCTATTCTCAAGAACCGTGTACTGTTATCAGAAGACAAAAATCCACAAAAGTCAAGACACAATTTAAATAACAATTCAAGACAACAATAGAGGAAAGTCACAAAGCAATTAACATGATTAATTGCCAAATTAGTAGTTAAAGACTACAACACAATTGGATTTAAGAGAGCAGAGAAACTGCTTTTAGCTAGGATAATCAAAGAAGACTCACTGGAAAAAAAACTGGACTCTCAGAATGAGGTGAATCTGGCCAAAAGAAGGGTAGGAGAAACATTTCCCTGCAACTGTCCTTCAGTAGGGGCAAGAACCTAGGAGACAGATGCTCTGCTAAATTGGAAGCTCTAAAAAGAAAGAGTGTATTAAGCCCTGGATCCCTTAGTGTCCAGCAGCATACCTGCTGGCACATCTGAGGGACATGATAACTATTTCAGAAATACCAGTCATACCCTTGAACGAAGTAAAGCTGGAGAGGACAAGCCCACCCCAAGATCACATCAAAGTCAAGCTACATAAATGTCATGGACTGATTGCTATTCCAACTGTGGGAATGATATAAATGTTATAAGAGCCAAAGTCAACTTACATGCTGTAGTTATTAGGCGCCGTCGGGTCGGGTCCAATTCACAGTCTTTCTATATTTAAGGTACAATGTAATTTTATAAAAAGTAAGTTTAAACTAAACTTTTTTTTTAATAAAAATGACCCTGTAACCTTTTTAGGCCACTGACTCAAAACATGTCCTAACTGAAGGTACTCTTTAGTCTCTGAACACTGGAGACTGCATCATTTTCACACTATTTACCTAATTCTCATCTAAATTTCTGCCTATATAGGAAAGGACTACAGAGCATCTATCTTGGCATGCTTTCGTAGCTCAGATTCTTTAGAGTTTAAACTAGCAGGGTTTTAATCTGTTTATCTTACTAGCTTTCAAGCTATAAGCTTTATTTATGTTGGCTAGCTCCATAGTACCTCACACTTACTAGGTCCTCAATACATGCTTTTCTAAGAAAAAGTAAATATGAATGAATATGGACAGTACAATGAAGACAGTGTTTACAAAGGACTATATTGTAAATGGGCTAGGATTTAGCTCAGTTGGTAGAGCACTGCTCTGCAGCCTCTGAGGTCCTGAGTTCGATTCCCAGCACCACAAAATGGGAGAAGGACGTTGCAACCCACTCCCAAGGCAATCCCGAAACAGTCGACCATTGAAAACCCTATGAGGGTCGCTATGAGTAGGACTCGACTCGACGGCACCTAACAACAACAACATACTGTAAACATTTTCTCTTTACTCAAAAGCCACGCTTCAAGCCGGATGTGGTGGTATACACGTATAATCCCAGCACTCTGGAAGCTGAGGCAGGACAATCAATGAGAGTTTGAGGCAGGCATGCTCTACATAAGCAAGTTCTAGGCCAGCCTTAGCTACAGAGCAAAACCCTGTGGCCAAAAAAGAAAGAAAAAAAAAAGGCCATGCTTCTTTAGTATCCATGGTAGAACACAAAGGAATGGCACATGCTGAGTTTATTTGTTCTTTCAGCTTTATTCTTGTGGTACTTGGAGGTTGAACCCAGGGCCTTACACATACTTTTCAAGTGCTCTACCACTGGATTGCACCCCTAGACCATTTTTCATTTTTTATTTTGAGACAGGGCCTCACTAAGCTATGCACGCTACCTGTAGCATGGAACTCAGAATCCTCCTGGCTCCACTTCCCGAGTTGCTGGGATTACAGGTGTGCACCAAGGTGCCAAGCCACTCTGAGTTTTTACTTATCTAATTACCTGAAAAATCTAGTAATTTTGAGAGAAGTCTTCATTCTTATAACTAGCTGTTGTTGTTAGGTGCCGTGGAGTCAGTGTCTGACTCATAGCGAAACACTATTGTTAGTGCTTCTCTGATACTCACAGGGTTTTCAATGGCTGATTGCTTTTGGGGAGTGGATTGCTGGGTGCTTCTTCCAAGCCTACAGCACCTGCTGTTCCCAGGTGGTCAAAAAAGTACAGAAATTGAGCCACGCTCAGCAGTGTGTATCTATAATCCTGGAGTTCAAGGCCAGAGGCAGCCTTCATTAACTTAGTGAGACCCTATCTCAGGACTTAAAGGAGGTGGGGGTGCAGCTTAGTGGTAGAGTGCTTTCAAAGTATGCACAAGACCCTGGGTTCCACTTGCCCACCTCCCCATTACAAGAAAAAGGAAAAGAAAAAAAAAAAAAGAAAAGAAAGGAAGGGAAGGAAGTGGGGAGGGAGGGGAAAAGAAATGAAAAGAAAAAGAAAAGAATGTAAAAAATTGAATGTAAGAATTTTAAAACTTTTACAACAATATATAAAAGTAATGTTAAGTTTGATGAATCCAATAATAAAAGTCAAGCCTAGTATTTCATGTCTTTTTCATTTCATTTTTCTAGTAATTTGTCTTTATATTTTGCAAAGGTATCATCTGGTAACTGATTGGAAAATTTTTTAAAACTGGTCTTTCATCAAAGACCATTTAAGAAACACTTCATTAAAGATTCTTTAGATGCTGAAGGTCTACGGTTTTGAAGATAAACTGCTTTTCTTTGATGTCCCTCAATCTCCCTATTCATCTGGGTTTTCCCACAATAATAAACTCTATTAATTTATTTCTTTCCAAGAGTTCTTTTGATAATCCTACTAAGCTGACAGCAACATCAGTATCTTTTACTGCCTAAAATTTATCACCAGGTTATCTGACTACTCAGAGCCTGTACTGCTACTTCATTTTCATCCAGATGTAGCTCCAACAGTATTCTTAGACCTATTCCTCCTACAGCCATTCCACTCTGGTGTCAGATCCCATCTGATTTCAAAAGCTAAGCAGGGTCAGGCCTGGTTAGTATTTGGATGAGAGACCCACTGGGGACACCGGGTGCTGTAGGCTTAGGAGGACCTGGCAGCCCACTCCCAAAACAATCAGCCATTGAAAACTCTATGAATAGCAGAGAAGCACTGACATGGTGCTCAGCATGGCACAGTGCCGGGCAGTGTTTTTTTCTATTGTATATAGGGTCACTATGAGTCAGACCCAACTGGGCACCTAACAACAACAGCAGCAGCAGCAAGATATTAACTAATTTGATGACTCTGTTTGGAGGAGTCACCCAACCTTGCAATACAAATGGTGACATAATCCATGGAAATCACTCGTAAGTTTTTAGAAACTCTAAATTTAGTATGTTGTTGTTGTTACAAATCCCAAGCCTCCACATCTAAAGTAATGGCCTGTTACACCCTGAACTCATGCTCAAAAATCTGATACCGCCTCAATTCTACCAGTATATTTATATTTCCAGTCTTCCATGTGAACTATACTGATTCTCAGAATCCTTTTCTGACTGAAAATTTCTCTTAATTTCTTACACAAATATGTAAAAATGAACATAAACATATTTACAAAAACCTGCCGATGACAATTCAAAAAGATTTTTATTATACAAAATATGATGAATATTGTTCTAAGGGAAAAATTAAATATACGTTGCTGTACTATTAGAAATTACTTCATAATGCCAGTAATTACATCATATGCATGTTGTTGTTGGTAGGTGCCATCAAGTCAGTGTCCGACTCATAGCGACCCTCTGTACAACAGGGGAAACACTATTGTTAGTGCTTCTCTGCTGTGCATAGGGTTTTCAATGGCATCTGTACACTTAGGTATACATATATACACATACACATATACAAAAGAGGATTTTTTTTAACACAAGTACTATCATTCTATACCTATTATTCTGTAGACTGATTCTATCCTCTTGTCATGCAGTCCCAATCAACACTACTTTAGCTTAACATTTTAGAAGCCTAGACAATACTTCGAAGTGGTGGACCACTGAGACCATTCCAATCAGAACAGTTTTGTAGAGTTTCAACAACTATTACTGAGCACCTACTATGTGCCAAGTATAAAGTATGAAGTGCTGAACACAATAGGCATTGTATTTGCCCTTAAAGAGCTAAAAGTCTTCCAAAAGACACAACATTAAGTAAACACAGTATCCCCCTCACTCTCAGAGGATACATTCCAAGCCCACAGTGGATGCCTTGAAACCCTAGATACTGCTGAACCTTATATATACACCAAGTTTTTCCTACACATACATATCTATGATAGTTTAGTTTATAAATTAGGAACAGTAAAAGATTAACAATAATAACTAATAAAATAGAAAATCTATAACAGCATATATACTGTAATAAAATTTATGTGAGTGTGGTTGCTCTGTCTTGAAAGACTCTAGACAAATTCTTAGTTATTTTTGCCTGATGGTTGACTGCAGGTAACTAATACTACAGAAAACAAAACTATGAATAAAAGGAGACTACTGTATAAGAATTACATGCAATAATATCTTTCAAAGAACTTATATTACAAAGATAACATTATTCATGATAATACATATTATTGTATTCACTGCCAAATCTGAGTTGCTTGAGATAGCCAACATCTTAGCATGGTCTATATAATACTATCATGATAATATAATATTATATGAGTCACTATTTCTCCATCAAAGCTGGGGTTTATCTCAGTGGGTACAGCAAAGCTTCACACTCTCTGAGGCCTTGGGTTCTATCCCAAGCACTGCAAAAATAGGAGAAGGATGTGGCAATCCACCCCCAAAGCAATTAGCCATTGAAACCCCTGTCAGGGTCACTATGAGTCGGACCCGACTTGAGGGCACCTAAAACAATAATAATTCTCAAATAAAAGGCTTCTTCTCTGCGATAAGCAGGTGCATCAGTAAATGGCTCTCCTCTCCCTTGGAAGGGGATACTAATAATACAAAGGTCTACCTCAATTTCAGCACAGCTTTTACTAGCCTTCAAAGAGAAACAAAGCACAGAAAGATAGTGTGAGAAGAGAGGCAGGCTAGAGAAGGGTTTTCAACTTCTCACAGGCCAACTTCACCAAGTGAACAATATACATTAAGTACCTTAGACTTCATCAAAGTGAAAATTTTGTGCATCAAAGAATACCATCAACAGAGTAAAAAGGTAACCCACGGAGTGGGAGAAGATATTTTCAAATTCTGCAAATCTGATAAGGGATTCATATTCAGAAACTGATAAGGGATTGAAATCAGGAATCTACAACTTAATCACAACCGCACGCACACACACAAAAAAAAATTAATAGGCACAGAGTCTGAATAGACATTTCTCCAAAGAACATAAACAAATGACCAATAAGCACATGAAAAGATGTTTAACATCACTAGTCATTATTGTTGTTAGGTGCTGTCGAGTCGGGTCAACTCATAGCAACCTTATGTACAACAGAAAAAAACACTCCCCAATACGACACTGTGCCATGCCCAGCACTATGTCAGTGCTTCTCTGCTATTCATAGGGTTTTCAATGGTTGTTTTGAGATTATTTCAGGAGTGGGTTGCCAGGTCCTTCTCCCATTTTTTTGCATGCTGGGGATCAAACCCAGGGCTTCAGAGTGTGCAGAGCACTACTCTACCAACTGAGCTAAACCCCAGCCCTTACTACTCATTAGAGAAATGCAAACCAAAACCACCAGGAGATACCACTTCTCACACATTAGAATAGTTATTACTAAAAACGAAAACAAACAACAAAAACTGAAAGTAATACATGTTGGTATTAGCGAGAATGTAGAGAAATTAGAAAGGCTGTGTATTACTGGTAAGAGGAGAAAATGATACAGCTGTTGTAGAAAACAGTATGGGGAGTACTCAAAAATTATATATGAAGCCAGGTGTGGTGGAACATGCCTGTAATCCCAGCACACAGGAGGCTGAAGCAGGAGAATCCTGAGTTCAAGGCCAGACTAGGTTACATAGCAAGTTCCAGGCCAGCCTGGGATATAAAGTGAGACCTGGTCTCCAAAAATACAAAAATCCAGTGATTCCCTTTCTGCATATATACACAAAGAACTGAAAGCAGGCTCGAATGAATATTTACACTCTTTCTAACAGGAGCATCATTCACAACAGCCAAAAGGCAGATGCAACTGATGTCCATCAAAAGATGAACAGATACACAAAATGTGCTATCTTTATACAATAGAATATTACTCAGCCTTAAAAAAGGATTAAAATTCCGATACATGCTACAACATGGATGTACCTTGAAGATTCTATGCTAAGCAAAATAAGCCATTCACAAGAAGACAGATACTCCACGATCCCACTTACATAAAGATAGCTGAAGTAGTTAAATTCATAAAGACAGAAAGTAGAATGGTTGTGTTTGGCTGATTGAAAGGAAGAACGGGGAGTTATTGTTTAATGAGTTTGGTTTCCAAGATGAAAAATGTTTTAGACATGTACAATTATTCCACATACCACATTGTGGATATACTTACTGCCACAAAAGTATACATTCAAAATGGTTAAAATGGTAAATGTTGTGCTAGTATATTTTGCCACATTTTTAAAAAGTATGCTGTAAGCTTAAAATTGAACTTGTATGTTAATAATTTATTGTAACAAAAGAAGTTTTAAAATAATGCTTTTTAAATGAAAAAGACTTATTGTTGTTGTTAGGTGCCATCAAGTCAGTGTCCAACTCATAGCGACTCTATGTACACCAGGCAAGACATTGTTGTTGGTGCTTCCTTGCTACTCATAGGGTCTTCAATGGCTGATTGTTTTGAGGGGGAGGTGGGCTGCTGGGTCCTTCTCACAAGTCTACAGCCTGCTGTTCCCAGCCTGCTATTCCCAGGCAGTCTCCCATCCAATTACTACCAGGCCTGACCTTGCTTAGCTTCCAAGATCGGACACCACAGTGGTACAGTGTCAGGCATTAAAAAAAAAAAAAAAAAAAAAAAAAAAAAAAAAAAAAAAAAAAAAAAAAAAAAAAAAAAAAAAAAAAAAAAAAAAAAAGCAGACTTAGGAGTCCATAAATGAAAAGGAAATCAATCATTCTGAGGGCATTATATTTACTTAAAAGTGGAACATGAAAATGCCCTCCAAAATTTCCACTCACTTGAAGATATGCTATCCATAAACTGGCAAGAGCAAAGGTTAAGATAAAAACCTTTGCAGAAAACAAAAAGGATGTATTTTTCAAAAAGTCAAGAGCACCAAGGTCAGTGGGATAAACTTAACTTTCATAACATGCCATGAAAAAGATAACTGAATTACTCAGGAAATGCGGCCCTGAGTGGGAAGGTTATAAAACTATTTCTCAAGTAACATGGCACCAAACAGCAAGATTATTCAATCAACCACAGAAGGTGAGCAGGGGCTATTCTACCTTTATACATGAGCATAAGGCTGCTTTTAAAACATAAATGGTAGCATATAAATAATTAATTTGGAGCCTTAAAATAAATTTGTGTACATATAAACACATACCAAAAGACCCTTGTCTATCTTCTAAATTCAAGGAACTCTGAAAATTGGTCACTGTAATGAAACAAAAACTAGTCATGAAGTTGTTTTTGTTAGATGCCTTCAAGTCCACTTACAGCGACTCTCATATGGTTTCCAATGACTGTTTCCAGACTGTTTTGGGAGTGGATTGTCAAGTCTTTCTCCTGTTTTTGCAGTGCTGGGGATTCAACCCCAGAAAGCACAGAACAGCACTCTATCAACTGAGCTAAACCCCAGCCCAATCATGAAGTACTACCGTAAAATTGCACAGAATAGAGGAGACAAAAGACAGTAACAGGAGTGATTTTGTTGTTGTTCCCTTTAGTTGGGTCTAAACCAGCTGAATTGTCTGCCCCCTTTTCTTTACACATTAGACTAGCTACCTCTCTTCACCTCTTTCCTTACCCCAACCTCCATACAAAATGAAGTCACCCTGAATTAAAGTCAGTGCAGGGCATGAAAAGTCTAAAATTCACAACCACCTAAAATTCCAGGCCCAGATTTATCCTAGCACTTAACTACCCAAGATTCTGGACTTCCAGCAGAAGTTCCCAAGATCAATAATTCCTGCGTTCCCTGATGTAAGGCCAACATCACCATTTAAAATCCTAAATATAAAACACAAATTTTTTTTAAAAAATCATTAAATACCATGTGATTGTAGTTAGATGACATTGAGTCATGTCTGACTCATGGCGAACCGCATAGGGTTTCAATGGCTGACTGCCTCAGATTGCTTTGGGAGTGGATTGCCACGTCCTTCTCCCATTTTTACCGTGCTGGGGATTGAACCCAGGTTCTCAGAGAGTGCTAAGGAGCACTCTACCAACTGAGCTAAACCCCAGCCCACCATGTAACAGCACTTTGAAATGTTAAAAGCGCCATAAATAGCTTAATTAAAATTATCTACATCAATATATCATACTATTATAACCAGAAGCTAGCTAGACAGGCAGCTACCTGGGTAAAGATCTAAGGGAAGAAAAGAATATGAGCTGGAACATGCTGAGTAGGGGGACCCTGTGTTTCTTTTGGATGAAAACTTCTCAGGAACAATTCCTGAAAGACAAGCTGTACTCAGTAAAATCACTCAAAATATCAACACCACACTCTCTTCACTGAGTCTCCAGGTGTTCATGGTACCTAGATAAGCACTCTGAACTCTGGCCAAAATTCTCCCTTGTACCATCTATGACCTCACACACAGCTGACGCTAACAGAGCTCAACACCCCACCACTTACACAAATTACACTCAGACACAACTCCCTAATCTAGGCTGCACACTCTAAAGAAGCCTTGGCTAACAGGGTGGTTGTGGGGCTGAGCACACCTAGGATGCATGGGTCATTCTCACTCTAGGAGACTAGACTAGAAGATCCCTAAACATGATGATGATGATATTACAAAAGGGTGAAAAATGGAGCTGCAAGGCTTCTTAAAGGCCTACACTCAGAGGTCACACATTACTTTTACCATATACTATTTGAAAAATCGAGTCACAAAACCAGCCCAGGCTCAGCAGGTGAGGAAATAGACTCTTCCTCCTGATGAAAGGAATAACAAAGTTACATTCAAAGGAGAATAGATAAAGGAAGGCATGATATGTCAGGGGCCACTCTTAAAACAGCACAGCTACTGCTTATATAGGTGGAAATGGAGGGCTTACATAACTTTAAAAGGAAATAAAAGGCACTGGTGAGAGCAGAGGCCTCCAGAGAGGAAATAGAGAGGAAAGGGCTAGGAGGTAGGAGACTTACTGGCTATTTACTACCCTTGTGGATCTTTCCTTTGATATTTTGTTGTTGTTGTTAGGTGCTATAGAGTTGGGTGTGACTCACAGTGACCCTCAGAGGGTTTTCACTGGGTGATTGCTCCGAGAGTGGATTGCTAGTCCTTCTCCCATTTGTGCAGTGCTAGGGATGGAACTCGGGTCCTCAGAGAGAGCAGTGTGGCACCCTAGCAACTGAGCTAACCCCTAGCCCCTTTGATATGTTAGACATTCATAACTACTTCAAAATGAAATATATCTCAGAGCTTCTACATATTAAATGGGCTGGGGTTTAGCTCAGTATGGTAGAGTACTGATCCCCAGCACCACAAAAATAGGACATGGGATCCACTCCTGATGCAATCCCGAAAATAATAACCCTAATGAAGGTCACTATGAGTTGGACTCGACTCAACAGCACCTAACAACAATAATTTATTACATAAACTAAGATTTAACTGAAAGGACATTGAAAAGCTAGAGAAAAAACATCTTCAGTACATTATGAAAAGAATTAAATTTCATAACACATAAAGAGCTCTTCAAGTCAATAAGAAAAAGACAAATATCCCACCACAAAAATGGACAAATGACATGACCAGGTAATTCACACACACAAAATTTCTAATACTAAGAATATAGCAGAAGCCAGGAACGGTGGCACACTTCCACAATCCCTGCAACTTGGGAGTCTGAGACAAGAGGGTTGCAAGTACAGGGCCAAAAGTAGCCTGCACAACTTCACAAGACCTTGTCTCAAAATAAAAAATAAAGGCCAGGAGCAATGACACATGCCTATAATCCTAGTGACTCAGAAAGCAGAGGCAGAAGGATCATGAGTTTAAGGCCAGAGGCAGCCTAAGCATAACTCAGTAAGACCCTGTCTCAAAATAAAAGATTTTAAAAAATGGACTGGCAGTGCGACCCAGTGGTAGAACACTTGTAAAGTATGCAGAAGACCTTGGGTTTAAGGCCCAAGTACCACACACACACACACACACACACACACACACACACACACACACAACAAGTTTTTAAAGAATTAAATAAATAAGCCAGCCAGATGTGGTGGTACACACCTGTAGTCCCAGCACTCAGGAGGCTGAGGTAGGAGGATCAATGCAAGCTCAAGGCCTGGCCATGCTACATAGGAAGACCTTGTCTCAAAATTAATTTTTTAGGGTTCATAAACCTTGTAAGTTGGTAACAGTGTAACCAAAAGTGATGTAATAGTTGCATAATGGAAAAAGCCCATCCTGCATTACTCTGTACCCCACCATCATCTACCAATAAAGGGAAGGGAAAAAATTAAGTTTTTAATTTTATTTTAAAATGGTGGGGTACAGAGTAATAAGCCATTTGCTACCTCAATTATACAACTATTAAGTCACTTGCTTACACATTCATCATCTTACATATTTTACAGGACAGTATAAGCTAAAGAAGAAAAGAAAAAAAAAGGAATTTTAGTTAATATGTAATGAAAATTGTATGCAATCATGGGGTATTTTTTTCCTTCCTCCTGTTTTTTCCATGTACTCATATAGTTGCATCCTATACTTTGAGATTTTCCTCTCCCTCTTTACCCTTCTATATTACTCCCCCCTCCCCTTTACCCTCTCCCCAAGCTCCACTCTCACCCACTGATGCCCTCCCCTTCTTTATGATCTGTTTGTATTTTAAAAGTAAGAAATGTAAAAGGAGGACAGGGTGCAGCTTAGTGGTAGAGCATTTGGTTAGCCATGTCCAATGCCCTGAGTTCAAATTCAAACTCCCAGTACTGAAAAAAAGGTGAGAGGGGCTACGGGTGAGGCTAAGTGGTAGAGTGTTTGCTCAGCATGCACAAGGCCCTGGGTTCAACCCCCAGTACTGAAAAAAAAAAAAAGAATATAGAGGAATTTGCACCCTTGTATACTACTACTGGGAGTGCAAACTGACAGTGCACTTCTGGAAAGAAATGTAATTATGTGTATATGTAAATATTCTTACACGTACATAAATGTAATTTTCTAATATATTGCTGTTGCTGTCAGGGGCCATCGAGTGGTGTGCGACCCATAGCAACCCTCACAGGGTTTTCAACAGCTGATTGTTTCCAGATTGCCTTAGGAGTGGGCTGCCACGTCCTTCTCCCTTTTTTGAGGTGCTGGGAATTGAACCTGGGACCTCAGAGACTGAGCTAAACCCCAGCCCCTTCTAATATACTATATATATTAAAGTCTTAAAATTTGCACTCTCTTCAGCCCATTAAGTGGCATTTTGCTGATGCATAGGGATATATACACCCATATGGATTGTGTTGCCTAGAGAAAGACCTCCAGATAATGAATCTGGAAATCACCCCATAAAAAGGCCCAGATCTGCCTGAGCACACTATAGTGAAGCTCAGTGATTAACAATCCCATTCATGTTCAAAGGACTTCAAATTTACACTTTAGAGTCTCACTCTCAGTAAATATGGATAACCAAGAGTCATCAGTTTGAAGAAAGCCATTAACATGAAAGACAGAGAGTAGAACAAATGAATACTACAGAAGAATGTTTCTAACTAAAATTAATACTTTTACAGAAATAAGATACTATATCCATGAAACTAGGACAACATATGTGTTAAGGATCTCCAAGACTGTAGGTGAAAGCCTCTAAAATTTGAATGGAAGATAACTTGCCATCTGAACTTCTATACCTGCCCAAATTATCAGTCAAGTATAAAACAAGAATAAAGACATTTTCAGACTTTCAAGAACACAATTTTACCTGCTTCTCTCCCTTTCTTAGGATGCTATTGAGTATATGCTCTAACAAAGCAAGAGAGCAAAATGAGAAAATAAGGTAAGAGACAACAGAGGAGAGGCAAAGGGAAAACCTAACATGACAGCAGTATGGCAGATCCAGATTAAAGCAATTCCTCCACCAATCTTCCCCATCTCAGCAAATGGCAGGAACAACTGCCAGCTTACTCAAGCTAAGAAATAAGCAGACATTCTTGATCCCCTCTCAACCCCTAAACATCCTCATGATTTAACCTTCTAAATACCTGGTTAACCAACTCATCTCTTTCAATCTCCATTGCCACCACCATGTTCTAAGATTCTATCTACTGTAATGGCTAGTTAACTAGAATACTGTACCTGCACAAGGCATTTTCCATACAACTAGTCATTTTACTTTGCAACTTAAGTAAGATCATGTCACTCTGCTACTTAAAATCCTTCAGTAACTTCTCATTTCACCCAGAATAAAACATAACCTTCAAATCTAGTCCCTCAGGCTCTATATAATCTGACAAGAGTCAGCACTGCAAATCTATGGACAAAGGATGGTCTTCTCAATAAATGATGCTGGGTTAATCAATTATCCATATGAGGGGAAAAAAAAACACTGTGTCCTTATCTCATGCCATGTTTTATAGAAAAAACAAATTTCTATTTAAAAGATTAAAATTAGAAAACAACTTTAAAAATCTTAGAGGAAGATGTATGACTTTTAGATACACTAGCATTTCTTAAAACTCACTTTGCCTTTCTCGTTCTCCCCACACACACACACAAACACACACACACAGCCTAAAGAAGGGAAATAATGATGAATTTGACCTCATCAAAATTAAAACTCTTGGACCAGCAAGAGGGGGAGGGGGGCACATGAGGGTGGGAACAAGGGGTGGGAATACAAGCAATATACAATGACACGCATGCATGGAAATGTCATAATGAAACACATTAATTTGTATGTTAACTTAAAAATTACTAATTAAAAAAAGAACTGATGCATGGAAATGAAAATAAATTAAAACTCCTGATATCAGTAGTGTCAAAATAAGAGTATAAGTCACAGACTACATTCAGATATTTGTAATAGATGTAATTATCAAAAGATTAAGTTCCAAAATACATAAAGAACACTTTAAAATATGTATAAATATATAAACAATCTACTTAAGAGATGAACAAAAGATATCCCCAGAAGAAGAAATCTGAACTGCCAATATGCATATGAAAAGATTATCATACTAGCAATCAGAGGAATATAAATTAAAACTATAATGAGATACCATTTCACATTCATCAGCTTAGCAAAAATTTAAGTCTGATAACACCAATGGGAGGCTACAGAATAATGGGAATTCTCATTCACTTTTGGTGGAAGGAAATTGACACAATCTGGCCATATCTAATTTTTTAAAAGATGCATAGTCTAAAAGCAAGTGATTTTATTCATAGGAATATACCCTCAAGAGGTAGCTTTCAGTTTTTTCTGATCATCACATACATATTTTACATTGTAACCCACTACACACACACTTATTTAACTGAAATGAAAATTCAAAAAACAGTGCTTATTCTTACTATATGTGACACATTCTAAGAGTTTCCATTCTGTTCTTATTCATTTCTTGAATGCTGGGGTGACATACTCAATTGATTTGACAAACCCACTTATGGGTAAACATGCCTAGTTCTAGAAAATTTGGCCCCAAATATTCTCAAATACATTTTTTGTATGTATGTGAAAGAATGTTCACTGTGGCAATCTCTGTCCAAAAAAATTTTTAAAGAATCAATTAAAAATTAGAGCATATTCACACAATGCAATAGGATATAGCAGTAAAAATGAAAGAACTATAGCCATATTAGCAGAAATGTCTCATTAACTTGAAACTAAGCAAGCAACGCATAGTGGAACATGCCTGTGATCCCAGCACTCATGAGGCTAAGGCAGGAGGATCATGAATTGGAGGCCAGCCTGGGCTACATAGTGAGACATTCAGACTCAAAAAAGAAAATCACTAAGCAATATAAAATATTTCTATATACAGTATAATATCATTTGCCCAAACTTTTTAAGCATGCAAAGTAACTTATATTGTTTGTTGTTGTTATTAGGTGGCATCGAGTCAGTGTCCAACTCATAATGACCCTAGGTACAATAGATGAAACACTGTTGTTAGTGCTTCTCTGCTATTCATAGGGTTTTCAATGGCTGATTGTTTTTTGGAAGTGGGTGCCAGGTCCTTCTCCCAAGCCTACAGCATCCAGTGTTCCCAGGTCACCTCCCATCCAAGTAATAATGAGGCCCCACCCTACTTAGCTTCTGAGATCTGACAAGATGGCACACCACAGCTGGACGGCTGCAGGCCATACAGTGTTTAGAGACATACTTATTTATAATGAATATATAAAGTATGAAGATATGCACAGGGACAGAGGGGAATGAGATCAGGGAAAAGAAAAAAAAAGAAAGAAAGTGATATGAAAAAGTCAACTTAACATCTACATAGTAAAGTATTAAAACTGCCCATCTTCAAAATTAAATTATTGTCTCCCAGGACAGCAGCTCCCTTTCAGACAACATACTAATAAAGTGGTCTCAGCCTGCCAGCTAAAGACTAAAGCAGCCAAACTGAGATCAGTCTCCAAAGCTTACTGCATTCATCTTTTAAAATTATTCTATTTAATAATCAAGTACTTACGCTGAGTATCTATTTTTAACTAAGTAATGATATTCAAAAACAGACAAAAAATGCAATAGGTAGTTGTGGGTGGATGAGAAGTCACAGCAGATGCCCCAAACACAGCCATGTGCCAGTAAGGTTGAGTCACTGCAATATGATGAGAAAAGGATATTAAGGCTCAGATGCCACAGGTTGCAATGAGCCCTCTCTGTTTTCCTGTTATACTTACCAGGCATCATTCCAGAACACTGAACAGACACTTAGACATCTTCAAGATTACAAAAATCTCTAAAAATGACAAGATATGGCATCCTACAAGTAGCACATGCTTGTGATCAAATTAACACACGCAGAGAATTATAAACATTCAGTAAATTCATGGAATAATTCCCTGAAATTAATAATCTGGTCCTTTCTGATCTCAGTATATATTTTACTAGAAGAATAAAGAATAACCCCAATATTGTAATACACTTTACTGTAAATTCAAAACTATTAACTCATTTGTCAGGGAATATCAGTTTTTAAAATTATGTGTGATAGAATTTAAGCAACACATTTCTAGGCCAGTAAATGTCCTTCCAAGCCACAAGACCAAACCACTCTGATCACCAAACCAAATCAATCTCTCTAGAGAACCACCTAGCCCATTTATTCACTCATTCAATCCCTATTTACCACATTACATGTGAAAGGTACCATGGTAGACCTTAAGGAGGCATACAATTACACTAAATAAGAACTCTGTCCTTGATATAATGATGGCCTACCAATGGAGTTTAGAAACATACATAGTCTGAAATAAAGTAGAAAGAGCTATGTACTATAAGAGAAATAAGAATGAATTGCCATTTTAAAAAATCTTGCTTTGATTAGGTTGTTGCTTATCTATTCCCCCATGACCTGGATCTAGAAAACAGGTACCTAGAACCCATTCCTTCAAGAATAAATAGCTACATATAGCAACAAGATCTGTCCTTGTAACCTCTAAAACACATTCTCCCCATTTGATACCTTCTCTGCATACCGTGGACTGGGGTTTAGCTCAGTTGGTACAATACCATGTTGCACTCTGAGGCCCTAGATTTGATCCCCAGCAATAGAAAAAATGGGAGAAGGACCTGGCAGTCCACTCCCAAAACAATTCCAAAACAATCAGCCATTGAAAACCCTATGAACATCAGAGAAACACTGACAATAATGCCAGATATGGCACTGTGCGGAGGAGTGTTTCGTTCTATTATATACAGGATCGCCATGAGTCTGACCCAACTTGACAGCACCTAACAAAACCAACAACAATATATACCGTGTGCTATCTAAAGGAGACCTCTCTAAGTAAATAGAAATTAGAAAGGTGGATCCAAACTCATATTCCTGAGTGTTACACAATTAAAACAAAGGGAAATGCCAAAAATAACACACGCTATCTTTTTGTTACAGAAACTTAAAGAATTCACATTTGACTGACAGAAGCACTAAAGAAAAAATTGTTAATAAAGCTCCACACAACATTTACGAATCTTTCAGACACGTAAGACATCAATAATCTATACATCTACAACAGATTAATTTTCAACAAAGGTGCCAAAAACGTACACTGAAGAAAGGACAGCCTCTTCAACAAATTAGTGCCGGGAAAACTGGATGTCCACATGCAGATGACTGAACCTTGATCCCTGTCTCTTACCTTGTATGAATTCAACTCAAAATAGATCAAAGATCTTAATGTAAGACCTGACACTCTGAAACCACTAGAACAAAACATAATACAAACACTGTGTGATACTGGTACAGATCTAGGCATGGTGACACACATCTATAATCTCTGCAACTCAGGAAGTGAGAGGACCATTAGTTCATGACCAGCCTGGGCATCTCAAAAAAAAAGATATTGATACAAGCAATGTTTTTCTGGATAGTACTCCAAAGTCACAGGAAACAAAAGCAAAGATCAAGTGGGATTATGTCAACTAGCAAAAGAAACAATCACCACAGTGAAGAAACAACCTACAGAATGGTAGAAAATAGCTGTTGGCTATTGATCTAACAGGTTAATATGCAGAATATATACAAAACTCAAAAAAATAGCAAAAAAAAAAAAAAAAAAATTCCAAGTAAAAAATGGGCAAGTGATCTAAATAGATGCTTCTCAAAAGAGTAAATACAAAGGGCTAATAAATATATGAAAAGTGTTCAATATTGTTAGCCATCAGGGAAATACAAATTGAAACTACAAGGAGATACCATTTCACATCAGTTAGAATGACTACTATAAAGATGAATGTTTTAAAAATTCTCAAAAGAATGGCAGAGAAAAAGGAACTCATACATTATTGAGAGGAATGTATAGCCACATGGAAACTACTACAGAAGCTCCTCAAAAAATTAAACATACAACTAACTTATGACCCAGTTATCTAAAGGAAATACTTCACAGTATATATCCAAAGGAAATGAAATCAGCATAACCAAAGAGATAACTGCATACCATGTTTATTGTGACATAATTCACAATAGCCAAGCTATGGAATCAGCCTAGGTATTCATCAATAGATGAACAGATAAAGAAAATATGGTACCTATACACATGGAGTATTATTATTTAACCATGAAGAACAGTGAAACCTGCTGTGGTGGTGCATGTCTGTAATACCGGCACTCAGGATGCTGAGGCAGGAGGACTGATTTGAGTTCAAGGCCAGTCTGATCTAAGTGAGTTCCAGGCCAGCCTGGGCTACACAGCAATACTCTGTCTCAAAATAAAACAAAACAAAAACAAAAAACAAAACAAAATAAAAAGTAGAAGAATGAAATTCTGTCACTTGCAGGAAAATAAATGAAACTAGAGGACATTATGTTAAGTAAAATAAGTCAGATACAGAAAGACAAGTATCACATGTTCTCTCTCACACATAGGGGGAAAAAGTCAACCTGAAAGGGGAATTGTGATTACTAGCGACTGGACTGTGCCAAGGGAAGCAGGGGAGTGACGAGGAAGAGCAATGGATATGATCGATGCACACTGTATGCAGGTACAAAAACATCATAGTGAATTCCATTAATAGGCACAATTCATGTGTGTTAACAAAAATAGATACTTAGCAAGGTAAACAATGCTCTGAATTAGCAAGGCTTTTCACACCATTTTCTGTAAACCTACATTGTTAATGTAAGTAGAGGTATTTTTATTTCTTTTTCACCCTAAAGTACACAATTCAGTCATTCTTAGTATATTCACTGTCATGCAACCACACCACAATCTAATTTTAGAATATTTTTAGCCAGGTGTGGTGGCACAGGTCTATAATCCCAGCAACTCAGGAGGGAGAGACAGGACTGCAAGTTTAAGGACAAAGGCAGCCTGCATAATTTAGCGAGCCCCTGACTCAAAATAAAAAGTAAAAAAATGGGCTGGGGGTGCAGCTCAGTGGTATAGCACTTGCAAAATATGCATGAAGCCCTGGGTTCAATCCTCTAGTACTGAAAAAAGAAAAAAAAAAATTTAAAAAGAAATGAAAGGAAAACAAAAAAGAAAATGCACTGAACACATTAACTTAACGAACACCGTAGCTTAGTAATACTGTAGAGTAGCAAGTCAGTGGTTTCCCCTAAGGAGGACATGGCTGAGCCAGCACAGCAGTATGTGCAACACCACTACCTGGAAGCCGAGGCAGCAGGATCGCATAAAAGGACATATGAACATCATGTATTCTCTGATCTGATGAAGTGAGATGGTACAACATATATAGTACCCTCGAGGGAAAAATGCATTTCTTACTCTAATGAAAGGAAAGCATTAGCCAAACCCATATGGCGAGACATTTTAATAAATATCTAGCCAGTAGTCTTTAAAAATGTCAATGTTAAAAAGGCTGGTGTAGTGGCGTATGCCTATAATCCCAGAACTCAGGAAGCTGAGGCAGGAGGATCTACATGAGTTCAAGGCCAGCCTTGGTCTACATAGCGAGTTCCAGAACAACCTGAGCTACATAGTAAGACTCTGCCTCAAAAAATAAAATAAAATAAACATAAAAATAAAAGTGTCAACATCATTAAGATAAAGAAAGAATAAAAAATTGTCAGTTTAGTACCACTGTGGCATCTGATCCCATCAGATCTCAGAAGCTAAGCTGGGTCCAGCCTGGTTAGTACTTGAATGGGAGACTGCCTGGGAACACCAGCTGCTGTAGTCTTGGGATAAGGACCCAGCAACCCACTCTCAAAAAACAGTCTGCCATTGAAAACCCTATGAATAGAAGAGAAGCACTGACAATAGTGTTTCGTCCGTTGTACATAGGGTCGTTGTGAATTGCATACCGACTGGCCAGCACCTAACAACAACAAGGAGACTTAACAACTAGATAGACTTTATATTCTGGGTTGGATACTGGACCAAAAAAAGACATGAAAAGGGAAACAAGCAAAACTCAAAAATAATTATTAAAGCCAGGCACAGTGGTACATGCCTATAACTCCAGCAACTGGGATGGCAGAGGCAGAAAGATCATGAGTTTGAGGCCAGAAGCAGTCTGTGTAACTTAGTAAGACTCTGACTCAAAATTAAAGAAAAAAAAAAAATTTTAAATGGGTGGGGCAACACAGCCCATTTGGTAGAGCATTTGCAAAGTATGTGTGAGGCCGTGGGTTTGACCCCCAAGTATCAAAAAGAAAAAAAAAGAATAATTAATAATATGAAAATAGTCAGGTGTGAAGGCACACACCTGTCATCCTAGCACTCTGGAGACACAAGTAGGAGGACTGTCAGCATGGGCTACAAGGTGAGTTCCAGACCAACTTGGGCTGTATAGCAAGACCCTGTCTCAAAAAAACAAAACCAAAAAAATTTAAATAGTAAAACAATGTTAATTACCCTTAGTATTTTTCTGTCTTTTCTGTAAACCTAATTTTTGTCAAAATAAAATGTGAGGGTTGTTTTTTTTTTTTCAATGCAACATACCCATTGTGAGGAATGACTCATTTTGGCTGGCTATTGTAATTTTTATATTAAGAGAGATTATCAAATGATGTCAGATGTACAATCGTAAAGCCCAATTCTTATCATGCATGCTGGCTTGAAGTAAACAAGAAATCAAGCCAATGAATGAAAAACGTACTTGGTAAAACCCACACGCACACTGTTCACAGATACAAGCCAGAAAAAAGACGTGAACATTCTGGTCATAAAGCAGTGGCTTATGACACATATAAAATAACAGGAAGCATAAAATGTCAAGAACTAAAGAAAACCAACTGAGTCAGGGGCTAGGCTTGTGGCTCAGTGGCAGAGGGCTTCTCTAGCACGTGTGAGGCCCTAGGTTCAATCCCCAGCACCACAAAGTAAATAAAAAGAAATAAATATAATTTTTTAAAAAAATGAATCACTAGGTGATGAGATCAGGACTTGAATTTCTGTGGCAGTCAATTTTTCTGAGTCTGGTAAGAAAGGTTTACAGTTATGTAAAAGTTGAATTGCTTCTGGTTCACTCACTGAATTCATTCTGGTACATACCCAGATTTCAAGTCCGTTATCCGCAAACAATTGGTAGCATCCAGTCCCACTTTTCCGTTGCGGACCACGCTAGATATAAATGGGGAGAGCATTGGAGAAATTCGGTTCAAGGCCACTTCCGGGGACATTTTAACTTGACTTGTAAGTCACCACTGAAAGCAGAAGGAAAGAATGGTGATCAGAGTTTACAAAAGAAGTAGATATAATGAGCTTCCTGAAAGCTGACACAACACTCAGAATTTCTCTTGTATGAACAAATACTTTATCCCCCATCTTCAGACCAGCGTCTTCCCATCATTCTCCAAGAGAAACCATTTCCCTGCTGCTCAGCCACTCAGAACATGGACTGCACCACTGCTTTTCAGAAACAGAAGGAATCCTTGAAGTACAACTCCCTCCTCCTCTCCAAAGATGACTTCCCACCACCACACTCTACTTAAGGCTGTCTCATTCTACCTTACAATGACTCTTCAACTGGTTGAGACCAAGAAGCCTTCACTAACAATGTTCTCATTCTACCATACAAAACAAACACGCCATTAAATTAGGAATCTCTCATCTGTGCCCCCACAAGGAGTTAAGAACTTGATCGGCAATAATATACCAAACTCAGAAAAAAAAAACATAACCTGTTTACAATTGTTATTTACTAGAAATTATTTACTGCTGATATACCACTCTTAGCTCAGTGGGTAGAGTGCTGCTCTGCGTTCTCTGAGGCCCTGGGTTCAATCCCCAGCACAATAAAAATGGGGGAAGGACCTGGCAGCCATGACTCATAGCAACCCTATGTACAGCAGAATGAAACACCCCCCAATTCTGCACCAGGCACATGATCTTATTTATGTTTAAGCCCATTGTTGCAGACACTGTGTCAATCCATCTGGTGGATGGTTTTCATTTTTCATTGACCTGACACTCTCCCAAACATGTCTGTCTGTCTCCAGGGAGTGGTCTTAACTATAAAATCATGAAAACATACACCAATTCAGATATTACATACAACAATTCAGGTATTAAGCAACATAAACTAATATGAATCTTTTGGTCTTTGATTTTAAGGCACTAAGAAGTCTTTATACTTGAAAATACAAAAGTACAACCAATAAATCCTAACTAAATTACTTGGAAACTCATGGGGCTAGAGGAGGGAGTACATGAATCTTAATAGATTTCTAAATGAAAGCTTTTTGTTTCAAAGGTGAATAAGTCAATTCAAATAATCATTTTCTTTCTCAATCTGAAAGGATAATCCCACATCAAAAAACAAATTAATTTCCAGCCAGTTATAATTACAACTAATTTATGTTCTGATTATAGTTCTCATGTTATACAACATAAGGATTTATAAATTCCTGACCAAACTAGCACTTGCTTCAATTTATCATTTCAGGGAAGGACTTCAGTAATCTTTCAAAAATAATAATATTGTGATTTTATCTAGTGATGACACCCAGAAGTACCTTTGAGGTAGTAAAAGCTTTATAACGTATATAACTTCCAAATCATCTTTTCTGCAAATATAAAACAGGCTCCTTTTCTGACTCCTTAGTAGATGACCTCCCCCCACCATTCTAGTATGTCATCAAAAGGTAAAAATAAATATCTTATGCACTGTAAAGTCAATCATAAAAATCATGTATGCTTTTATAACACTGTATCCCTTATAAAGGACTTCCACATACATTATTGTAATTGCTCTTTACAACCTGAGTAGTAAAGCAAGTATTTTAATTGTCATTTTACAGATGATATGATGAACTGTTTTCATTTGGTTTTGAACAGTATATTAATCTACATTATCATTTTGAAGACTTTTTTTATTCTGCAACATTTCTACTTTTATTTGTAACCACTGATGTCATAGTTCCTGAAGGGATGCTTATCAAGATCATATGCAAAACACAGAAATACTCATCTAGGGGGAGAGGAAGAAAAATTATTCTTCTGTGTTTTTCCCCTACAGTGCCCTAAATTATTACTTTACCTTTCATTTCTTAAAAAAAAAAAAGAAAAGAAAAGAAAAAGAAAAAGAAAAAAACCCCAACAACTTCTAAACATCTATCAGCATTATATTACTCACCTTTCTCTGTAAGGTTATTCACTTCCCCCTAACAATTTTGTTTCCTGGTTAATATTGTTCCCATTTTACAGATAAGAAAACTAAATGTCAGAAAGACAAAGTAACTTATTCAATGTTACAATGGTAGTAAATAGAAGGATCAGAATTCACATCCAGAGATCTTCCAAATCCCCCTATTCCCTGTCTTCCTCTCAAACATTAATGTTAACTTTGGTCATTAAAGAAAAAACATCAAGGTTTTTATTTATTTTTTAAGCATATATCTTATAAAATGTGAAGACAAAATCATGAATTTAAATGAATGACTCTTTACAACTAGAAACAAACTATTGCTGACCTACTGCTGAAGCTAACCTGAATGATTTACTAGTTAAAATGCTAAACTGAATAAATCTGTTCCAGAAGCCAGATCATAGTAAAGGTGACAACAACCCACTCCAGTTCAGCAACTGTCATGACTTTAGTAACACCTGAGGGAATAAATTTGTCTTTATTTTCGGAACAGCCATGATACTATTTTTTTGACAGTACAAGATTTTATGCAACATTACATCTGCTTTAATCATCATCTCTAAGAAAGAAGAAAAAATATACTAACGCCAAAACCAGGGATCACTGAACACCCAAAGATGATGATCCTTTGGTGCAGCAAGCAAGGACATGGATAGGAGTCACCCCTTCCCCCTGGTACTTTTTAGACATGGCAGCATTATAATAAATCCTGGAGAGGCAGAAATTTTTGGTGGCTGCTCTCTCCTGAATGATAATTCTGCAGTTCATATTTCCTGATGTTGACGTATTGCAGAAGAAAAATGCAAAAACAATTTTTACAAAGGTCGGTTGCCCCAACATAAGGTCACATAAGGTCTTCTGGTGGGCTGTCCGGGAAACAGAAAGACGTCTAAAGCACCATCCAGGCTCTTGCAATTAGGATAGGATGACAAACACGGAAACATGTGCCCCGTTGACGTCATGGGACGGAAAGGGGTGGCCTCCTGCTGCATCACGTCTACGTCATATAGCGCACGAGGGAAGTTACACTAGGGAAGCAATTTCTCCAAGGAGCTACATTAGGAAAAACAAATCGACTCAGACCCAAAGAATGACCTTCCCACTCTAGGGAACTAAGAGGGATTACTCTCCCTTCTCCAAAATTGTATGATCCCCTCATCCAGCAGAAAGAAGATGGTCTTAACGCTGTGGGCTTAGTCAGGGATCAGGTGGTGGGCCAGATCTGGAGAAATATAAGCCTCTGGTCTTGGGGGCTCGTTCATTAGGGGATCAGCGTGGTGGGGGCGAGCAGGGCGTCTTTGGAACGGGGGCCTTCTCTCGAGTAGAGAGGAGCCCTCTGGCCATGTTTAAGCCACGGTTCTCTGCGCCACCTGTGCGCCTCGGGATCCAACCTCCCCGCACCAGCCCCAGTCCAGGTACCTGGAACTTAGTCCGATCGGTAACCGGCGACTACGTGGGGTACAGGTTACCCGAGCGCGCCCCCGACCGACGCACCGACCTGCGCGCGCACCGCGGGCAGGATGCGTGCGCGCTCCCTGGACGTCCCTCCCTGCTCCGCCCCCTCCGCGGCCCGGAGCCGGGCGGCGTGCGCGTCCCCGCGCCACCCCAAACTTGGTGTTGGGAAAGGCGTCCCCGGGGCGCCTGAAAGCTCCCCCTCTGCGCCAGCCTCGCGAGGGGCGAGGAGCGCCGACTCTCGCGATATTGGGAGGGCGCTCCAGGGGGAAGCGGTTCGGGTAGACAATGCCTAGAAGAACAGGCGGTAGCTGGAGGGCGGGGTTATGTCGGGCATTCGGGTGGGCGACCCGCGTCGGCGTGAGAAAGGCCCGAGTCGTTAGGGAGGATAGGAGTGGCGTCTCTGGTTACGGGGTCAGGCAAAGGGCAAAGTGCAAGGGGCAGAGTGCCGGTCGCACCACAGCACCGTTTAGCAATGGCGGCGTCTGGGGAGCCCGGGAGGCGGCGGCTGGAGCAGGTGGAGGAGGCGGCGGCGGTGGTGGTGGTGGGCTCCTGCATGACCGACCTGGTCAGGTTAGTCCCGGGCCAGTGCGCAGGGCCTGCGGCTTGCGGGAGGGCCCGCTGTGCTCCGTGCCATCCTGGGCGCTGGGTCTTTCAGGACTGACAGTGCAGCCTTTGGTGTGCACTTCGGCTTTCCCCCAACCCGCAGGCAGCCTTCCGGACTAGGAAAAAGCAGAATTGGAGTTGTTAGGTGAATGTCAGGTGAGGTCAGATAAGAGGGCGGTAGTTAAGGAATGCGCTAATGTTGAAAGGGACTCCAAAGACCTGCACCTGTTTCCTTGGCCAGGCTGCTGAGCGTTCCCCATGATGAGCAAGGTGACTTTGACCACACACACACGTGATTTTACCTACGAGCATGTACCCACTCTACGGAGTAGTCGTGAAGACTGAAGTGTTTTGTGAACCGTAACACCATCCAAATTAGGTTTTGGTCTGAGCGTGTGTGAAATAGTTGAGCAAGGATCAAAAAAAACCACTTTTCACCCTATTGATTATTGGTATTCCTCCAGTATTTCATATTTACACCTTATTTTTCAATATTATTGTAACCACGGGTTAACCTTATGGCAACTCAAATACGAGTCAAAAGAAAAACCCATAGACACAATATTTGCAACCATTAAAAAACTATGATCAAATAATGATAGGAAATATGCTAAATATAGCCAGGCATGTTGGCTTATGCCTGTAATCCTAGCACTTGGGACACAAAGGCATGAGGATCGCAGCAAGTTCCCAGCCAGCCTGGTTCCACGCTAGCCAGGCTTACATTGCCAGACTGTCTCAAAAAATCAAAAAAGGAAAAAAGAAAATATGGTAAATGAAAATAGGTGCATTAGGTCGATGAGATGTATCTTCTTTTTTATCCTGTCACCACTTTGCAGCCCAGTATAATAACGTTCCTAGTGATGACTTCCAGAAAAACTAATATGGTACTTATTAAATTTTATATAAAAATAAGTAATGTGTTCCACTTTAGAAATCGTCTCATCAAAATATATAAAAATGCCAGGGTTGAAATTCATAGGCATTTAGAAAACCCTCTACCAAACTAAGAGCTTTCTGTGAAGCTTGACTATCAGATATTAAAGATAACTAGTACTTTCTAAGGTAATCTCCAAAGTTAGGATGAGAGCGATAAGTGGTGTCAAAAGCCCATTTAATCATGTCAGGATTTTAAAATCTTATTTCATGGATAGAGACATTTAGAGGTTACTTATCCCAGCCCTCTAGTTTGTAGATAGGTAAACTGAGGCCTAGAGAAGTAAGAAATTCTTACATTATGGATAACCTTCCTAATTTCTCTTCCCTTGCCATTTTATTTCCTTTATAAGTTTCAACTCTTCATATGAATCAGTAGTAAAAATTTTATCCCCCTAGACTTTCTACTAATTCTCACAGCTTTTCTACACACTTTTTATAGTCTTCTGGTTTTGAAAATTTCTACAGAATACCTGAACATAGGATTTTTACTTAAAACTCTGCATCTGTGATAAACTTGGGTCCAACTTTGGTAGGTACAGCTAGTATTATGATTGTATAGTTTCCTATTGCTGCTGAAACAAATTATCACAAATTTAATGGCTTCAGCAATGCAAATTTATTATAGTTCTGGAAGTCAGAAGTCTGACACAGATCTCACTGGGCTGAAATCAAGGTGTCAATAGGGCAAAGCTCCTTTCAGGTGGGTCTAAAGTGAGTCTGTTTTCTTTTCCAGCTTCTAAGGGCTGCCCTCATTTCTTAATTGGTCATTGTCTTTTCATCTTCAAAGCTAGCAGTGTTTAGTCAGCTCTTTTTCACATGGCATCAAACTGACTCTCACTCCTCTGCCATTATTAGAACCCTTGTGATTATGTTTGGCCCAACTAAGTAATTCAGGATAATTTCCTTACTTCATAGTAACTGATTAGCAACTTTAATTCCTCCTTGCTACGTACAACAGCCTTACATATTTTGGACATGTTTGTCATGATGAACCAATCCCTGCAGAAGGACATTGTGTTTGGGAGAGTGCAGCTGGGTCAACGAAAAAAAGGAAGAGCCTCAACTAGATGGATTGACACAGTGCCTACAATAATGGGCTTAAGCCTGAAAAAGATCACATGCATGGCACAGTGTTGGGTAGTGTTTCATTCTTTTGTACATAGGGTTGCTGTGAGTCAGACCTGACTCCACAGCACCTAACAACAACAATAGCATGTACAACATATTTGCAAGTTCCAGGGATTAGAATGTGAACATCCTTTGGGTTGGGAATGTGTTATTCTACCTACCACCATGATTAAACTTAAGTAAAAAAAATAAATAAAAAATAAAAAAATAAACCTTCAAATCCTATCATTCCATCATCACATTTTATAGATGAGGTACCTTGAGGTAACTAATAGCCCACCCCAAATCACACAGACAGTGGCATAATAAAGGCTAGAACCCAGGACTCCCAACCCTTATCTTCCAGTTCTATCATTCTACCTCTATCTCTAGCTGGTAATATTGCCCTTTTCATGTAATTAATTTGAAAGCTTGTAGTGTGTGTATTTATTGTTTACCTTATAAGCTGATAATAACTAAGGATTTATCATTTTCAGATCTAAAGATAGTGTCTTCATTATTCTTACTTATTTTATTCCTAAATTTAGCTATAACCAGTCTGAGTATCATGCCTATACTGTAGAATCACTTATTAGAAGTAAAACTGCTTCAATAGCTAAGCCATTTTGGATTGTATCCAAGTCCACCTTTCTTTATATATTATATTACTATGTGCCAGACACTGCTAATTCAATCAGTGAATAATTTTTTTCATTTCTAATTTCAGTCCTCTTATGAATAGTAAGCTCTGTGTAGTAATAATTTTTAAAAATCATTAGCTCATCCAACATGGCAAACAACCAAGATTATTTAATACCTATCTATATTTATCATTATCTTCTTCCTTTTTGAACACTCATCTCTAAAGTATCATGTTACAAAGATAAGCAAAATCAAGCCTATTCATGTGGAAAATAAAGTTCCTCCAAAAACAGACTTCCGTGAAGACCCAACAACATATAAACATTTTTAGATGTTAGGTTCATAGACCTTAATTAATCACACTTTCAATAATAGTCCTTATTTTTTATGGCATATATCATCCATTTTTTTCAGTTTATTTCAAATAATTTTTGTTGTACTTACCCTGTGTCCCAAGTATCTCCCTACATTGAAAGGATACATAGACAATATCTGCTTCATGGAGCTTACATTCTAGAGCAGTTACATCCAGCCCACAGCCCTTGGGCTGCATGTGGCCCAGGACAGCTAGTACTGTGACCCCACCATTTTATATTTTACTTATTTCTCTCAACTTTATAATAAAAAGCAATATTTTTAAAAAATCTTATGTGTATATGCTAATTATTATCATTTATATGCAAACCAAAATAATTCCTCTTTACTCAGTGCAGCCCAGGGAAGCCAAAAGGTTAGACACCCCTGTTCTAGAAGACAGATAGTATCAGTAACACTAACCACATAAATGCTATGTCTGATAAATGCTACAGAGAAAAATCATGAAAGGAGGATGGGAGTACTAAGTTTAGATTCTTGGCCAAAATAAGCCTCAATGATAAGGTGATTTTGAAAAAAGACCTAAGGTAGGAAAGGAAGCAAGCCATACATACCCCTGAGGAAGCACTCCAGGCAAAGGCCTATTTGGTGAATAAAAAGGAGTTCAGTGTGCCTGAAGAAGAAAGGGTAGGGGTCTGCAATGAGTGGTTAAAGGATATTGGGTCATACTCTGGATGAGATGAAAAGCCAGTGGAAGATATGAGCAGAGGAGTAACATAACCTGACTTAGACTGTAATAGGATCCCTGGGTACTGTGTGAGAAAAGAAGGAAGAAAGGCAAGTGCAGAAGTAGGGAAACATGTTCAGAGTTGACCACAGTATTCTAGGTAAGAAATGATGGTAGCTTGGAGCACTTTAAGTAGGGAAAGACAACCATCTTTTGATGGTATCATATTTTGAAGATAGAGTTGACGGGATTTGCTGAGGAATGACAAATCAAGGATTTCTCCCAAGTTCGATGGCCTCTGCAACTAGAAGGGGAAGTCAGCCTTGGTGAGATGCAGAAGATTGTGAGCAGAGAAAGTGTGTGAGTGTGTCAGAGCTCACGATGGATATGTGAGGGTTGAAGTACCTATAGACATCCAATTGAAGGGGTCAGAAGACAGATACAGGAGTTTGGAATTCAAAGGAGAGGACCAGCCTAGAGGTATAAATCTGAGAGTCACCTGTGTATAGATAGTATTGAAAACTCTAGGGCAGGAGGAAATCATTGAGATCTGAGCTCCTGGGGCTATTCAACACTTAGAGGATACATTTTTCCCATAATTTATTTCCTGCCTCCCTTTCAATCACCCTGTACCCCTAAAAATTGCTTTTAGACGTTTAATACACATATATTTCCATGGCACTAAACTACAATGTCAACTAATACCCTGAGTTATCCTTTTACATACTGCCCATTAAAAGTGATGGCCTCAGAGATAAGGCTCATCATATTCCCAAGTATCTAAATTGAATCCTTAGCCAATCAGGAAATGATTGCTTGCTTCTCAAATGATTTTAATTAAATAGTGAAATAAGTGAATTTAGAAGCCTTTAGACCCAAAGTAAATAAAGCACCAGACTTGGATTACTTTTAAACAAATTTTTTTTTTCTGGAAAAGGTTATGTGTGTTTGATATAGTACAGTATTCTCTAACCTGGGTCTCATCAGAAGCCTTTTGTGTTTAGATCAGGAAAAAAAAAAATCTCTTTCACATCAGATTTTCAGGAAAGTAAAAGCCAAAGGGAGGGTAGTACAAAATGATCATGCTTCCCAATATTGTTGTTAGGTGCTGTCGAGTCGATGTCTAACTCATAGTGACCCAATGTACAACAGGCAAAAACTATTGTCAGTGCTTCTCTGCTGTTCATATGGTTTTCAGTGGAAGATTGATTTTTGGGAATGGGTTGCCAGTTCCTTCTCCCAAGCCTACAGTATCTGGTGTTCCCAGGCTGTGTCCCATCCAAGTACTAACCATGCCCAACCCTCCTTAGCTTCTGAGATCAGACACCACAGTGCTACTGCTGCAGGCTTCCCAGTATTGTTGTTAGGTGCTGTTGAGTCAAGTCCAACTCGTAGCAACCCTATGTACAGCAGATCAAAACACTTCCCGATTCTGTGCCAGGCACATGATCTTATTTATGCATAAGCCCGTTGTTGTAGACACTGTGTCAGTCCATCTGGTGGAGGGTTTTCCTTTTGTTCGTTGACCTGCCACTCTCCCAAACATGATGTCTTTTTCCAGGGATTGATCTCTCCTGACTACATGTCTGAAATACGTAGAGGCGTGTAATACCATCGCTCATTATTTCTGCTCTTTAAGTTTGTTATGAAAGTTGCTTATCAGTTACCAATCACTTAAAAATTATGTTTTGTTAAATATGTTTCTGGGCTGCAGTTTAGCTCAGGTGGCAGAGTCCCGCTCTGTGGTCTCTGAGGCCCTGGGTTCAATCCCCAGCACTGCAAAAATGAGAAAAGGACATGGCAGCCCACTCACAAGAAAATCAGCCATTGAAAACCCTATGAGGATCACTGTGAGTCGGACCTGATTCGACAACACCTAACAAAAATATGTTTTTGTCAACTGTATTCTCTAATACCAAATCATCCATGTGAAATTTGCTAATTTCGATCCCTTTAGTGGAAGTAAATGTTTAAAAAATAAATTATGAATGACAAAGAGCACCTAGTAGATGCTCTTACTTAGTAAGCAGTCTAGCAATCCATCCGTTTTCAGCCCTTCATGCCCTAAGCTCTTTGTGTCCACGTTCTAGGGTGGGCTCTCTGATGAGTCTTGCTCTAGTACATTGATATCTTTTGAATAATATTGAAACACTGGAAATGTGCTAGATGTTAAGGATACTTCAGTTAGTAAAACATGATCACTGCTGTAGAGGAATTTAGAGTTCAAGGAAAATGGCAAATCATGGAAGAGTCCATGGAGAATGGTGTAGCAAGTATTTGCAGGTTCCGTGGAAGCACAGGGAAAACTTCCTGGAGCACACATATCCTGAAGACGGAACGAGTAACCAAAAGGGTCTGAGATGATTCAATGTATTGCTTCCATATTTAATCATACTAAATCAAAATTTGCCACACTAAAAATAATTTGAATCTGCCGGGCGAAGTGGCGCATGCCTGTAATCCCAGCGGCTCGGGAGGCGGAGGCAGGAGGATCGCAAGTTCAAGACTAGAGGCAGTCTGCATGATTTAGCAAGACCCTGTCTCAAAAAGTAAAAAAAACGGACTGAGGGTACAGCTCAGTGGTTCAGCACTTGCAAAGCATGCAAGTGTGAGGCTCTGGGTTCAACCCTCAGTACCATCAAAAAAAATTAATAATTTGAATCATGTTTTAGTATTTTCTTGTTGTTGTTGTTGTTAGGTGCCATTGAGTCGGTATCCAACTCATAGCAACCCTCTGTACGACAGGGGAAACACTATTGTCAGTGCTTCTCTGCTGTTCATAGGGTTTTCAATGGCAGATTGATTTTTGGGAGGGGGTTGCTAGGTCCTTCTCCCAAGCCTGCACTTCTGGTGTTCCCAGGCGGTCTCCCATCCAGTTACTAACCAGGCCCGACCCTGCTTAGCTTCCAAGATCTGACGGGATTGGATGCCACAGGGCTATGGCTGCAGGCCTTTAGTATTTTCTACATAGTGATACATTGACAGTTTATATATGATCTTCAAGGACAAGATTTTTTTGAGGTATATAAGGTTCTTATGATAACTTATTGAAGGCACTTCTTTGAGGACTTAAAATCTTGATGTGAGCATATAAAACATCTCTATCTGCCTTGCTTTACTTTCTTCACAATTTTTATATGACTATTTGACTTGCAACATTTCTTGTATAGCTGCAGAAAGCAACTATAAATTATCTTTGTATGTATATGGTTGACTTGTTTTCTAAATAAAATGAGGGTTTTGTTTATTTTTGCTTTAGGTCTGGGGTTTTCATTTAGGGGTGTTTTGGTTTGGTTTGGTTTTTGGTTTGTTTCCCAAATACATCACATACTGTTGTTGTTGTTGTTAGGTGCCATCGAGTCGAGTTCGACTCATAGCGACCCTATGTACAGCAGATCGAAACACTTCCTGATTCTGTGCCAGGCAAATGATCTTATTGATGTTTAAGCCCATTGTTGCAGATACTGTGTCAATCCATCTGGTGGAGGGCTTTCCTCTTTTGCGTTGACCTGCCACTCTTCCAAACATGATGTCCTTCTCATCTCATATTAGGTACTAGCTTTTCTCCTTCTGTTCAAAAAAAAAATCTTCAAGTGTAATTCTTATGTAATATTACACACATTAATCTGTACAACAATGTCTTCAAATTTATATATGTGTATGTGTGTGTGGTGGTACAGGCATAACACCCTGGCATCTGATCCCATTAGATCTTGGAAGCTAAGCAGGGTCAGACCTGGTTAGTCCTTGGATGAGAGACTGCCTGGGAACACCAAGTACGTAGGTTTGGGAGAAGGACCGGCCAGCTCACTCCTAAAAAACAATCAGCCATTATATAGAAAAATACTACTAAGTAAAAGAGAAGACTTGGATGGGAAACTTAGATGGGAAGGGGGGGAGGGGGGAAGCATAGGGGAGGGTAAGGGAGACCTATATGAATAATGTTTATCAAATTGCATATATGAAAATTGTCACAATGAAAAGCATGTCAAAATGAATCACATTATGATGTACATTAAAAATGTCTAAAAAAAAAAAATCAGCCATTGAAAACCTTATGAATAGCAGAAAAGCACTGATGTAGTGGGGCATGGCACAGTGTTGAGGAGTGTTTCATCTGTTGTATGTAGGGTTGCCATGAGTCGGACTGAACTTGACAGCACCTAACAACACAACGTGTGTGTGTGTGTGTGTGTGTGTGTGTGTATTATATATATATACATGTATATACATATATACATATATGTCTCTGTGTGTGTGTGTGTGTGTTTCTTTTTGAAGACAAGATGTCACTATGTTGCCCAGGCTAGTCTTAAACTTGTGGACTCAAGTGATCCCCCTTCCTCAGCCTCCAAAATAGATTAGATTACAGGTTTGTGCCACCATGCCCAGTTACACATTATACTTTGTTACACATTATATTTTTCATCTGGATTTTTACCACTGATTTAAAATGTTACATTCCATAACTGCAATAGCCATAATATTGGAGGGTTTTTTTCTGATTGAGTCCTCATTTTGAAGTGAGAAATACAGATCTTGTTTCCATTTACCTAAGTTATTAACCAGATATTCTACCACAAATTTTATAAAAACTCAATTTTAAAGTCCATTAGGCTATTTTGATTAAAACTGAAATCATAAACATCTCTTTCCTTTTATTTGAATAAAGAAAATAGGATATTACCTAAAATAGTTAAGGACAATTAGATTAGTATTGTTTGTACATACAGGATTAAGCATTTGTTTAAGCCTTTTCAAAATATCACAGTACTTTGTTCAGATAGTTACTCAGTGAACATATAATAAATGCTTGCACATCATATGTCTTAGTACATTTTTGCTATTAGAATACCTAAAACTGGGTAAATTATAAAGAACAGAGGTTTATTTCTTACAAGTTCTGGAGACTAGGAAGTCCAAGATCAAGGGGCTCACATCTAGAGGGGGCCTTCATGCAGCAGCATTGCATAGTGTAAAGTGAAAGGGCAAGAGACAGAAAGGGTGAGACGTAAAAGGGGCTGAACTCACTTTTATAACAAACCGACACAATAACACCCAACTCCCATTGTGATGACTTTAGTCCATTCATGGGGGCAGAGCTCTCATAACCTTGTTGTTGTTGTTAGGTGCCGTCATGTTGGTATCCAACTCATAGCGACCCTCTGTACAACAGGGGAAACACTATTGTCAGTGCTTCTCTGCTGTTCATAGGGTTTTCAATGGCAGATTGATTTTTGGGAGGGGTTACCAGGTCCTTCTCCCAAGCCTACAGCACCTGGTATTCCCAGGCGGTCTCCCAGGCCTAACCAGGCCTGACCCTGCTTAGCTTCCGAGATCTGACAGGATGGGATTCCACAGGGCTACGGCTGCAGGCCTGTCATAACCTAGTCACCTCTTAAAGATCCCACCTCTCAATACTGTGACACTAGAGATAGTGTTTCCCCCACATGATCTTTGAGGGATACAGTCAGACTATTACACTAGGGTTGCACGAGAGTAGCAGCTGCCTAGGATCCTATGTGGGGACGCAGGTTCCAGCAGAACTTTAACCCTACTGGCAACTGCAAGCAGGGTACAGTGTGTTAAACATTAACTGGTCAGCTCAGTGGGTTATAATCAGCAGAGAATCATTTAGGTTACCTCAAGTAATGGCTATTTTTTTATGTTAGCCCAGAATTTGCTGAACAGCCAGGTCTCAAGAAGAGCAGACACCAGAGGAGGGTTCCTAGGGAATCAGCAGTTCTTGAATTTTTCCTCCAGTACTTCATCATTACTTTGACTCCATGCCTTCGCATGGCGGTTTCACTGCCCTCTGAAGGTATTCTCTGGTGGCATAGGACCTGCTCCCTCCCAACCATGCCAGGATTTTGGCCTCCGCTATACCCCATCATCCATTCAGCTTCAGCTTCCCCCACAACTGCTTCCTTCTCACTGTGATTCTAATTTGGAGGGCGTGAAGCTGTGGTGTTTTATGTGCATTCCCTATTCTGATGTGCCTGATCGGTTGACTACTTCAGGAATTGTGTTAAAAATCATCTACCATGGTATGGATTTGTCGATTTCTTATTGTGTTTGTTTATTTTTATGTTTTATATATTTGAGGCTATTTTAATAAAAACTGTATTCAGTCTGGAATTGTTACCTTTTCCTGCTGAACTTAAATTCACTGTTTTTGTTGTTATTGTTTGGCTGATATTGATAAACCTGTTTTTGTTGTTATTGTTTGGCTGATATTGATAAACCTATCCAGTGTTATTTTAATTGGTTTTTGCCTTCCTTTTTTATTTTAACCCTTAGATATATCTCTTATAAACAGCATATACCCAGATTTTACTCTGTATTGATGTATTTTTTCTGTAGCTATGATTTTTTTGTCTTTCCACTGGCAAACATAATCCATCCATGATTATTGTGAGCTCTGGTGTATTTAGATTAATTTCCAACATTTTTAACATAAACTGCTCTGTTGAACACTATTTTTCAAATTTATTAAGATCGTAGCACACAAGTAAGTCATGATGCAGTTTGTGGAATACCTTATAATATTAAGCTTGTTGTTATTGGGTGCCATCAAATTGTAAGCTTAAGTTAACTATATTCATATTTCATATGAAATTGCATGCTCTCTTCTAATAGATTGTTTCTTGTCATTAGGTGCCATCAAATCTGGCACAATTCATAGTGACCCTGTATACAACAAACAAAACACTCTGCGACACTGTGCCATGCCCAGCACTACTTTCAGTGCTTCTCTGCTATTCATAGGATTTTCAATGGTGGTTATTTGGGGAGTGGGCTGCCAGGTCCTTCTCCCTAGCCAGCAGCACTTGGTTTTCCCAGGTAGTCCCTAACCCAAGGATTTACCAGGTCGACCCTGCTTGGCTTCTGAGATCAGGCAGGAACAGATGCCAGGGTGCTATGGCTGCAGATGCTAATAGATTATAGTTTAGACAGAAAGTAATACTCAAGGGTTTAAGAATAAAAAGATACATTTGAGAACATTCTATTAATTCAATTCTTTATGAACTCTATGAAAGGAACACTGTTATTTTACGTTTCCATCTCAGCATCTAGTATCTTCAGAAGTATAATTGAAGCAGGTGTGGTGGCCTACACCCATAATCCCATCATTTGGGAGGCTGAGGCAGGGGGATCTCAAGTTTGAGGCCAGCCTAGGCTACATAGTGAGACCCTATCTCCAAAACCTGAAAGAAAAAAAAAGGGGTAACTGCCAGAAATTACACATAAACAAAAAAAAAATAAAAGCCTGAAATAAAAACAGATCCCAGGAGCCTTAGGTACATTCATGGATATCTAAATGAGTTTTGGAGTCAGACAAACCTTGGTTTGAATCCTAGTTCTGCTATCTTCTACTGGGTGAACATGTATATATGTTTTTAGTCGCTGAAACTCTCATTCTGCTTGTTTGTGAAATGAGATAAAAATAACAATCATTTCATGGGGTTATTGTAATAATTAAATGATTTAATGGCCCTAAAGTACTTGGTGCAGTATTTATTGTATGATAAGCATTCAAGAAATAGTAATACACTAATTTTTTTCTTTGTTTTTGTGTTTTTGTGGTGCTGGGGGTTGAACTCAGGGCCTCATGCTTGCATGCTTTGCAAGTGCTCGACCACTGAGCTGCACCCCCAGCCCTTTTTTTTTTTTTTTTTTAGTTTTTGAGACATGGTCTCACTAAATTACACAGACTGCCTGTGGTCGCAAACTTGCGATCCTCCTACCTTTGCCTCCCAAGTCACTGGTATCACAGGCGTGTGCCACCTCGCCCGGCCACATTATGTATTATTTCAACAAATGTTTACAGTTGCATGGCGTATATATAGGCACAGCCTTAGGCCATAGTGAAACAGAAGTGAATGTGACATGCCATAAGAGAAACTTGCGTAGATTATTAGAGAGCAAAGACAGAGTACCTATCCCACCCTGCACTTACTCCTGGAGGAAGTAACATATGAAGAGAATTTTAGAGGATATGAATGGTTTAGCTTAGCTAAGAAGAACTCTCAGGCATATGGAATGGGATATGCAAGGAGATTTAAAATACAAATAAGATTTTAGGAAGGGACACTATGCTTTTAGAAATTTTACTCAAATATTTGTTATATGTACTGAATATCTTCTATTAACTGTCAAAATTGAAAGAATATTGACTGTCAAAGAAAGTAGCACAGTGTGGTTTAAAGACTGTAGCAGGGGCCGGGCATGGTGGTGCACACCCGTAATCCCAGCGGCTGGGGAGGCGGAGGCAGGAGGATTGCAAGTTTGAGACCAGGTGCTGTCCAGGTAACTTAGCGAGACCCTGTCTCAAAAAGTGGGAAAAAAAATAAAAGGGCTGGAGGTGCAGCTCAGTGGTCCAGCAGTTGCAAAGCATGCAAGCTCAAGGCCCTGGGTTCAACCCCCAGTACTGCAAAAAAAAAAAAAAAAAGGCTGTAGCAGGGGAGTCAGAAGGCCATGAATTAAAACTCCAGTTCAGCTCCCTAACAGGGTTGTGATTTTTGATAAGCCAATACTGTACTGAATTTTTGGTCTCCCTAAAACAAAGGTGATGATATGCCTGCCCTCACCTATCTCACAAATGTATTAATGTTAAGCTCAAATATAATGTAATTAGTTCTTGATTATTCATAATAATGGGAAGCATGATCACCAAAACCCAAAAATAGTAGATAAATTAAAATTTAATAATTAATTCCACAATATATTATTTTTTCTTATGCTGATTTATCCTTCTAATTATATTTTGTTTAGGATAAAATTAAAATCCATTTTTATTTCTTTAAACTAGACCAGCAGATGGCAGGAAGATGTAGCCCAGATAATTATAATGTGGTGACAGAAGTCATTTTGAAATTTAAAATTTACTATAATTAATTGGCAAAATAGAAAAGAAAACATTGGCTCTGTAGTTACTTGTCACTATCGTTTTTATTGTTATATAAATTCATACTTCAAATGAATTTAGAAGTTATTCAGCAGGAACTTTGATAAATGTCTTTGTTTTGCCAATCCTCTTTCTGCTATGTTTTTCTGCACCCTGATTTTCCCGCTGTCCATTACCCTCATGCTGCATAGCTCTTCCCATCCCATAGTTGTCCAATCCCCACTTCCTAACCTCCAAATACAGATACACACTTCTCCTGCCAATCCTTTTGCAGCCTCTGGTTCTAAAATTAGCTCATTCCCCAGCTCCCTACCAAGCTTCTCTTCCTTCTCTACCACTGTTCTCAGCTGGGAGTAAGGAGATTGGTTTTGTTTTCATCCAGAAAGGTATATTGACAGTAGGTAGCATTTAATTTTTAAGTATTTTTTAAATAGCTTGAACTATACACCTCTCCCAACACTTTGTATACTCAGTCTTACATGCAACGTTGGAAAAATAAAAATAGTGTATCCCTTCTTGTCCCATTATTCTGACTAGTGTTTCTGAACTGAGATTATAAGGGCTCCCATCACATAACCACTGTTCCAGCACAGAAATTTAATAACTGGTTTGCTTTTCTTCTTGAGCTATATTCATACACAGCCCTGGGCCCTACTTTTACCCCATGGTGTTATTTATTATGTACATAGACAACTGTGATCCCACCTTTCCATATGTTTCTTTGAAGGTATAGACCATTCAAAAATACTTATTTCTGCTTGGCGCAATGGTGCACACCTGTAATCCTAGCAACTCAGGAGGCAAAGGCAAAAGGATCTCAAGTTCAAGACCAGAGGCAGCCTGTATGATTTAAGCAAGACATTATCTCAAAATAAAAAGTAAAAAGTGGTCTGGTAGGATTGGTAGGATTCTTGCAGAAATGTGTGAGGCCCAGGGAGATTAAGGAAGCTAGAATTTGTGAGAATGTGTACTGGAGAAGGATTTAAAATTTAGATTGAGGACCATTGAATGAATTTTTAATTGGGAAGGTAATATTTTTTTATAGATAGAAGTAGATGTTACTACCTTGATTTTAAAAATGTTTGTTAACAAATAATTATACATATTTAGACCCTCTACTAGATGGATTGACACAGTGACTGCCACAGTGGGCTTAAAACATAAAAACGATCATGTGCCTGGCACAGAATCAGGAAGTGTTTTGTTCTGTCGCTATGAGTTCAACCTGACTCGACGGCACTTAACAAGAATGTGGGGTAAAATGTGATGTTTCAGTACAGGTATTCATTTTGTAATGATCAGGTCAAGGTAATCATCAATAGCTGTCACATGAAACCTTAGTCATTTCTTTGTGGTGAGAACATCCAGTATCTATTATTTTTCACTGCAGTTACCCTCCTGTGCATAGAATATCAGAAGTTATTCCTCCTGATTATAGCTTTATACCTAATTACCATTGACTGCCCCCCTTTTCCCTTCTATCTCTCCCCTCCATCCTCTGGTAACCACCATTCTATCCTATGAGTTCAACATTTTAAATTCCCCAACTAAATGAGATCATATGGTATTTCTTTCTCAGTGCCTGGCATATTTCACTTAACATAATGCCCCCTAAGTTCATCCATGTTTTTGCAAGTGACAACTTGATTTTGAAATTACTCTCAACCTTTTAAATGTGACATACACAAATGCTAGGGAGAAAAGAAATGGTTGAAGAATACAGGCAGTAGGAATAATAAATTAGTATAATGAATTTTAATTGAATATTAACTAATGTACAATTTCCTGTTATAGAAGCTTACAGTATGTCAGATGCTTGCATATAGAAGAAAGGGTCAATGCAAAAGCCAAAAAACAACGTATTCCTTGAATTTTGGCCAAAGCCAGTATTAGTGTGACCTCTTTGGTTAAAAGACTTCTTATCCTCCTATCACCAGGTCATTCCTTCCTTTGATTGGAATAATTTCTGAAAATCTGTAACAACCACCTCATTGTCAAGAAGTTAAAAGCAATTGATAAGTTGTTCTGGTAACACCTGTCAGTGAATTAACTCAGAGCACAAAACCCAGGCATTTCAGGGGTTGACAAGTATTATTAAACTGTTTTTGCAAGAGAAGAAGCTAGTTCAAAGAGGGAAAAGCTGTCAAGATAATACAGTCACTAAGTGGCTCAGGCCTCCTGCCTCAAACACCAGTCTCTAACCATGTGACCTCCCATGGCAGGGAAGATTGCAGGTCCATCTTTAAACATGTATCAAGTTCCTTTCAGTTTAGCTCAAAAATGCTGTGACATTTTTAAAGCTATGAATTTGTTTTCAGCACAAGTATATTTCTTATGCATTTGTCTATTTGTCCCTAAATCAGAAGTTTATACTATTTGAACTTTCAAATGGTAGCAACAGTGTATTTCTACCAGTGCTGCTGCTGCTCCTCCTCCTCCTCCTGCTGCAGCTCCTCCTCCTCCTTCTCTTCCTCTTCCTCTTCTTCTTTGAGTGCTTTGTCTGTATTTGACACCCTACTAAAATTCACGTTTGAATTAGAGTGAATTGTAGTAATTGTAGTAATGATATGATGGTATTATGTGCAGATCTTTTCTTAAACCTGAACATAATTTCATGATTTAATAAGGGGAAAAATTAGGAAAGCCTAAATCAAAGTAAGGGGCTGGGATTTGGCTCAGTGGGTAGAGCGCTGCACTGCAGTCTCTGAGGTCCCGTAGTTCAATTCCCAGCACCGCAAAAATGGGAGAAGGGCCTGGCAATCCACTCCCAAGGCAATCCCGAAGCACTCAGCCATTGAAAATACAGCTATGAGTCGGATACTGACTCAAGGGCACACAACAACAACAACATATCAAAGTAAACTAGACTTTTTTTTTTTTTTTTTTGCAGTATTGGGGAGCTGAACCCAGGGATTTTGGATACGTTGGAAGTGCTCTACCACTGAGCTGCACCCCCACTCTCCTTTTTTAATTTTTATTTATTTTTATTTTTTATCTTGAGACAGGGTCTTGCTAAGTTATGCAGGCTGCCTCTGGCCTCAAACCTGCCATCCTCCTGCCTCCACCTTCTAAGTCTTTGGGATTATAGCCATGCACCAGCTTAAATTAGGATTTATAATTCAAAATTGCTTCTGTGTATTCATAATTAACTTTCCAGTTTTCTACTCCATTCTCTTTAAAGTTACTTTTTAAAAAATTAAATATGCAATAAACTATCTTAGCCTAGGTTAAACAGAAGCAGAGAATGAGACAAAGGCTTAAGAGCACATATTCAGCACTATAATGGAGGAAGCAAGAGCAAGGGGGAGGGAAATTGAAGCAGGGAGGAAAGAAGAACCCATACAATGATACTTGATGATCTCTAGTTGGCCACTCCTCCAAGTAGTAGTTCAGTCCTTTAGGACACCCTGAAGAACTATAGCAAAGGAAGGGAGGCCCTCAAGAGTGAAGATTGCAGACCTGGGCAAGGTTGCACTAGTTTGTACCTGCTAGTTGGTGCCCACAAAGAACAAGTGGCTAGAAAATAAGATAAAAAGGGTAAATGAATCTAAAGTGGTGACAGGGGGCATGCCATAATACACTATACATTCTTGTTGTATACATTCACATGCATACGTATCTAAAGTAAAACATGAAATCTTTGCTCCCCACCCTTCTGTGTGAATACCTGTCATATACATTTCACTTTGTACATACTTACATATCAGAACATAAACAGTCATGCATACATAAAGACATTCCTCTCAACCACGGACTGCACATACAATGGTCGTCCCATAAAATTATGTCTTATAGTAACAGCCATCTCAGGTTGTGTAAATACACTATCGTATTTGAAAAACAACAAAATCACCCATTTCTAAGACTATATCCTTGTTATCAAGCAATGTATAAATGTATATATTTCTCTTTGCTTTTAAAAGACATAATCAGATCATACTAAGCTCCTTGTTCTGACATGTTTTTTACCTATGTATTACTCACATTAGGTTTAAATTTATCCCTTTGTCAGCAAGTTGATTTATCCCTGTACAAGGTAGCCTGGAAAACAGTCAACATTTGTTGAATTGTTGCATGAACGAAGAAATGATTATATGACTTAATAGTTACAATTCTTGTTTATGGAAGAGGAATCATGCTAAAATTGGAAATGTAGAGGGAAAGATCTGGTAAAACATGGAATTGTTATTGCCAGACAATTGTACAGTCTTCTCCATCAATATCCTCCTTCTTCCCTTTAATTTGGAAGCAAGAATGGATGTTATACAGGGGAGAGACGAAAGGAGACTTTTAACAAAGATTTGTTCCATTAGCAAGTATTTGTTAACCTCATACTAAGTGCAGGCACTTTGGATAAAGTGGAGAACATAGCAGACCAGTCTTTGTACTCATGTAGGGAAGTCCTCATTTGGAGGAAGAACAAGACAAGAGCATGGGAATGATCCAGAAGAAGGAGAAAAAAAAAACAATAGTAAAACACCAAAGAAGTGAATAATTTCAATGATTCCTGAACTAATACAGTGTGTTAATATCAGTTGTTTAGAAATGAGTTTAAATCCCAGCCATCTGCTCCTCTCTGTCTCTGTCTCTCTCTCTCTCTCTCTTTCTCTCTCTCCCTCTCACACACACACACACAAAAGACACACATGCACACACACACATACACACTGTACTCCTTATTTCACTCCCCTTATACATACATATATCCCTGCAGCCGTAGCCCTGTGGCATCCGATCCCATCAGATCTCAGAAGCTAAGCAGGGTCAGGCCTGGTTAGTACTTGGATGGGAGACCGCCTGGGAACACCAGGTGCTGTAGGCTTGGGAGACGGACCTGGCAACCCACTCCCAAAAATTAATCTGCCATTGAAAACACTATGAACAGCAGAAAAGCACTGACAATAGTGTTTCACCTGTTGTACATAGGACAGTCGCTAAGAGTCAGATACTGACTCGATGGCACCTAACAACAACAACAAACATACATATATAGATCCCAGTAATAGTCTGGTGATGTATTTCTCATGTTTTCCAAAGCTGATAGTAAAAGCCAATTGGTTCAAACCAGTGATTTGTGACCCAAATCTAAGTAGAAATACTGTGGAAGTCATAAGTTTCTCTAAGTGATAGTCTTACTAATTAAGTTATTTGGCCTGTTTTTAGCCACATTGGATATTTTTTCTTTTTAAGGTTGTTAATGAGCATTGTTTATAGCAGCCTCAATAAGCCAAGAATTCATATAGTTACTCAATCACACAGATTACTCATCATTGCCTGTTCATAACAGAATCCTAAAATGTTTAAGATTTCTGATGCAAATCAAAATCTCATCATCACTTGTCATTGCTAAATTAAATGACAGGATAATAACATTACATTAAAACCATTTTTCTCTTGATTGAGTACCTTTTTCAGAAGTGAGCCTTCTAGATGTATATTTTTTCATCAGTACTATAAATGCACTTAGAATCTAAGATAAAAATAGCATTGAAAAGGGGAGGAGTGGGATGTTTTCAAATTATTGGTGAATCTCTTTTGAACCTCAACCATATTTGACAGTGCCATGCTAGGGAATGGAATGGGTTAGCCCAATTTATTGTCACTTAGAACCACATAAAGGAGGCTCATAAGTTGAGCTTGGTCTTCATCAAAACTATCATATATTCCTGGCATCCGTTATATGTCATACCATTGCAAATGAGCACTTAATGACCTGTAGGAATTGGCATTGTTCTGTTACTCTAATATAATAAAACATAGTAAGATAATTGGTTTCAGATATATCACAACCTGTAAACTAACATAAGCTGGGATTTAGCTCAGTTGGTAGAGCGCTGCACTGCAGTCTCTGAGGTCCTGAGTTCAATTCCCAGCACCGCAAAAATGGGAGAAGGACCTGGCAATCCACTTCCAAGGTAATCCCAAAACAGCCATTGAAAACCCCATGAGGGTCACCATGAGTTGGATACTGACTCGATGGCACTTAACAACAACAAACTAACATAATTCTATTACCTATTAAAGCAGCATAGGTTCTCAGTTGACTTGTCATTGCAAAGTTGCCTCTTGGCCTTTCATTACTCTCTAAAGCTAATTAACCTTTTTGGTCACACCTGCCCTCTCATCATCTGCTCCATCTGGCCCTTGGCCCCTTTCTTTGTGGCTAGGCAACCAGTCTTCTTACCACCCAGACCCATCTTTTTCATTTCTCTCTGTGCCTAGAACTCTTCCATTTTATAGTCAGTCATATCCTTCCATCCTTCAAACATTTTGTTTCCTCACATCTTCCAGCTTTAAATTTATGAAAATCTTACCTTGGAACAAATCTTTTATTCTTTTTGCTTCATATACCATCATCATTAGGCAGCAAGATAGTAAAACTACTTCACTTTTGGAGAAGTCAGTGAAGGCATAGACTGAAACAAGATAAAGCCATGATTTGATAATCTTTGAATCTGGGGAATGGGTAAAGAAAGTCAGTGTACTACTTTCTCCACATGTATATGTTTGAAATTTTTCCATAATAAAAATTAAAAACCAAGTACCTTAGGATCCATTGTTTTAAATAGATGTTCTTTTTGAATCCGTGAATGAAATAACGTGGTATGCAGGATGGTCTAGGACCAAAATCCAGTCCTGCCCTTTCAATGCCCTGCTCCCACCCTACCCTCAAGTAAACAAATAGGATGTTTTAGTACCTAAAATTGCAACTCCCCTCTTCTTAGGTCATTAGAATCCTGCTTATTAAAGTGTCTAGATAAACCCATACAAAAACACATTATCTTCATCCCTTTTGCTGAATCCCACTGTAAATATAACTCAGTGCTGGCATTAGGAAGGACGGTATGAAACATGAATAACCCTGATGCAGTACAGACCCCAGGAACTATCATCTGAAGTAGGCTACAGCAGTAGGCCATGGGGGAGAGAGGGATTCTGTCAAGGAGGTGCATTCTCTGTAATGATGCAAACTCCTGCATGTTGTCTTAAAGGAAAGGCAGTCTTCCTTGCTATGGCTCACTGTTTTACTTAAGACTAGTCAGAGTTCCCAAATGAAACAGAGACTTCAACATAAAACCAGAAACCTTAAAACTACTAGAAGAAAAGAGGGAATACACCCCAACACATAGGCATAGGCAAATACTTTCTTAACAAGACTCCCAGATGCCCAAGAAACTGCACCAAGAATCAACAAATGCTGTTACATAAAACTAAAAGGCTTCTATACAGCAAAGGAAACAATTAATAGAGTAAAGGGAGAAAAATCTTTGCATTCTACACATCTGACTGAGGATTAATTTCTAGAATATATAGAATATACAAAAAAACTCAAGAAAATTAAACACCAAAGTAACAAATAATCCAATAAATAAGTGGGCAATGGAACTGAACAGACAGTTCTCAAATGAAGAAACACAAGTGGCCAATAAACACCTGAAAAAGTGTTCAATGTCCCTAGCCACTGGAGAAATATAAATCAAACTACATTCAGATTCCATCTCACTCCAGTTAGAATGGACAAGATTAACAAAACAAATAATAAATGCTGGTGAGGATGCAGAGAAGGAACCCTTTTACACTGCCAGTGGGACTGTAAATTAGTTCAGCCACTACGGAAATCAATGTAGAGTTACCTCAAAAAAAACAATATACTCAAAAAGAGAAATGCTGCATGTTCTCACTCATATGTGAGAGCTAAATCTACCTTAAAGGGAAAAATTATACAGATACATATATGTAAAATCATATGCATTCAAGAATGGAAAATATAAGTGGACCCAAAATGAAGGGATAGGGGACAAGTGGGAGGGAGTGGATGATGGGGAAGTGGGGAGGAGGAACAATGTAGAGGAGTAAACAGGGAGAAAAAATGCAAAATACAGGATTCAACTATGAAAATACAAAAAAAGAAGGAAAAAATCAGGGTATAACCCATGGGTGCATACAACTGTCATTACATGCTAATTAAAATTCTTTTTCTTTTTTTGTCTGTTTATTTGGTTCTATAAAATATTTAAGGAGACAGAAATATAAACAATACTGATTTGATAGTTGAAAGTTGAATAATGGATGTATCAACTTATTACTCTGTATTCCACTAACGTGTAAATTAAAAATCCAACTTAAAAAAAAAAAAAAAGAAAGAAATACCTGTGGTCAAAACCAAAGAGTTCTGACAGTCACCTCTGGCAAGGCTGCATCTATGCTCTTGGCTTTAGAGAGGAAAAGCAAAAGAAAAAAGAAAAAAAAAAAAAAAGACTAATCAGATCTCCATTAGCTAACCTTTCCTCTTTAAAGAACTTAAATCAATTGCATTTACCAATGTGCTGTTCTTTTTTCTTTTCTTCTTTTCTTTTTAAATTATACTAGTCTTACTTCTCGTTTGCCAAAAACTGGAGAAACCATCCATGGACATAAGTTTTTTATTGGCTTTGGAGGGAAAGGTGCCAACCAGTGTGTCCAAGCTGCTAGGCTTGGAGCAAAGACATCCATAGTGTGCAAGGTAAGCATAAAGCATAGTAGAGAGGACTCTGATTTTAAGATGAGTTCATTGGTTTTATTTTTCTTAACCATTAGAAAATGAACAACTCAGTGGCATTCAACACAGTCACAATGTTGTGCAACTACCACTTCTGTCCAATTCCAGAACATTATCATTCCAAAGTAAAACCTCTTACCCTTTAAGCAGTTTCTCCCCCGTTCCTCCTCCCCTTGGGCCATGGCAACCACCAGTCTCCACTCTGTCTCTATGAATTTATCTATTCTGGGTATTTCATATAAATGGAGTATGTAATATCTGACATTTTATGTCTATGTGACATTTTGTATCTGCCTTTTTTCTCTTAGCATATTGTTTTCAAGGTTCATCTCCTTACAACAGGTGTCAATATTCCATCCTTTTCATGGCCATATAATTCCCCCTTGTATGGCTATACCTCAGTTTGCTTGTCAATTAATTGATAAACATTTAGTCTGTTTCCACCATTATGGCGGCTGTGAAAATAGTCTGCTACGAACACACGTGCACATGTACTTTTTTGAGTACTTGTTTTCAAATCTTTTGAAAGTTTTTTTAAATATCTAATAGACAGCAATCTTTGTCCCTTCTAGTAGTTTTTACTTCATTGAATCCCCTGGGAAGTAGCAGTCCTCAAATAATTTACTGTTATGTTCCCTGAAAGTAATATACTTGTAACTCAAGTGTGTGAAGTGGGGAGAATTAGTCTATTCCAGTAGATGTCTGTAGTCCAGCATCTAAATGGCAGCATAAGTCATTCTGGTTTTAGCAGGTTTCATTGCAGCCATATACCTTTTGGAAATTGGTGCTTTACTCATACTAAGTCATTTTCTTCTAATACTGTATTTTAGATTGGAAAGGAATCTGGGTCTTAAGGAACTACACATACCTCATCTTTTGGTGTATTTCTGTTTTCAGGCATGTAGAGAAATGATATGTAATAGTCAGTCTATCCATCTTACTGAAATAATTTGAAAATAAATGTCAAAGTTTCAAATGTTGTATTTTTCATGTTATCTGAAGGTGCTAGTATTACTAGAAAAACAGGAAAGGTAGATTATGTTGTTTTTTTATATAGGGGAAGCTAGGCTAGGTTTGAATAGTAGAGGATTAGAAAACTACAAGAAACTTAAAAGAATGACTCCACATGTGAAACACAATTCAAAATAAGAAACCCTCAATTGCTAAGGTTGGCTCTTGATAGATTTAAAATAGCAATACAATAAACCCAGAATTAATTATGTTCTAGGAGCTATGGCTGTAAGATGGGGCTGGTGAAAAAATTTAGGCCTGACCCATCCCATACAGGAGATATGGGGAGTAATCAGATAGTGCTGACTCAGGGAGACTTGGAGAGTGGAAAGGGAATGATATAATTTCTTGGCAAGGAAAATCTGGACTTAGAGTTGTTGTGGGAAGCTAGGCACTCAAAATGGCCATCCTAGGAAGAGGAGAGTTCCCTGGAGATGGATGTGTGAGAGAAGAGCCTGGAGAGCCCTTCTTTCTCAGAAGCTTTGTAGAAGCTGTTTATGTAACCATGAAAGTCAAGACTGGATGTCCCCTGGGATCTCATCCAACTCCAAGATTATGAGATTGGTTTTATTTTAGGTGTGTTAAATTCGAGGCAATGAGAAAAAGGCAAAATAGAAATATTTGAATTATGGAACTGAACTTGGGAAATGAATCATGAAACCATACAAATGAATGTGAGAAGAAAAGAAGGCAGGAAGCCATATTTTGGGAAATGTCCCAGTGCGGAGGTTGATTGAAGGAAAGGTGCTATCTGCTTTATTCTGGCCTGTGTATAATGGTTTATGTTAGTACTTGAACACTTTTGAAAGTTCTGCACACCTGGTTTAGTCATCTAATGTTTGCCCTACAGTGGAATTTAGTCTATGTGTCTACATAGTAAAGGATAACAAAACATAACCTCAAATAAAACCTATCTAGCGTGACTTTGCTTGGGTTCCCAGGGACCTTTAAGCAAGGATTTATTTAAAATATTAAGCAAATTGCATAACATTCTTAGACTTCTTAAGAAGAAAAATAAAACAAAGAATAAAGATAATATTTTTGCATTAGAAGCAATTATCTATCCAACTATAGCCATACCACCCTGCCATCTGATCTTATCAGATTTCGGAAGCTAAGTAGGGTCAGACCTAGTTGGTACTTGGATGAAAGATCACCTGGGAACACCAGGTGCTGTAGGCTTGGGAGAACATGGCAACCCATTCCCAAAACAATCGGCCATCAAAAACCCTATGAATAGCAGAGAAGCATTGACAATAGTGCCGAGCATGGAACAGCATTGGGGAGTGTCTCATTCTGTTGTATGTAGGGTCACTATGAGTCGAACTCGACTTCACAGCACCTAACTACAACAACAGCATTAATCAAGATATTTTTCCATTGTGGAGTATATTTTTATGAAGCAAATTACACAAACTTGCTTTATATCAGGCCTTTGAACCCATGAAAAATTGGCTACAGGTTCAAATGTGAGTTTACTATGTTAAAATTGAAAAGGTTGCCCAGTGCGGTGGTGCATGCCTGTAATCCCAGCAGCTCAGGCGGCAGAGGCGGGAGGATTGTAAATTCGAGACCAGAGGCAGTCTGCGTAATTTAGCAAGACCCTGTCTCAAAAAGTAAAAAAAAAAAAAAAAAAAAAAGGGCTGGGGGTGCAGCTCAGTGGTCCAGCACTTGCAAAGCATGCAGGTGTGAGACCCTAGGGTTCAACCCCCAGTACTGAAAAAAAAAAAAAAAAAAAAATTAGAGGGTTCAGTTTAAGTTCGGGCTTAAATCCTTAAGTGTAGCTAGCAGGGCTTCAAACTGAACCCAAACAGGATCCCTGAACCCATTCCAGTTCAAGCACTTTTTTAAATTTTTCTATACCTGAACCCTTGAAAATTGGGTTCAGGGTCAGATTTTAATGTCATTTTGTTTTGTTGTTGTTTTGTTTTGTTTTTTGTATCATTAGCTATTATACATAGAAGTTGGGAAATAGAACATTGAAAAAAAATTTGTCTAGCTACACACAGGATTAAAATTTAAAACCCAAACCCAAACTGAACCTGAACCTACTATATTTTAACATATTGGCCCCCTCATCCAAACATGAACCCAATTATAACCCAATTATAAAGCCCTGCTTTATAGCAGTTTTTTAAAGATGGCAAATTATAAGTTGCAACCCAAATCATGACATTAATCAAAATAAAAATGAATAGAAGGAGCAAAAGAAAAACTAGCAGAAAATTCCTTATGGTTTCTTCAGCAACATTAATTTACCTACTGCTGCCCTACAAACTAGATGTCAGGCTCTGGTGAAGTAAGATTGTTTGATGGCACAAGCCAAATACACTTATACTGAGCTAAGAAGAATTATTTGTCAAGATATTGTGATGAAAAATATTAAGGAAGAGTTGCATCAATATTTATACAGTGACACATGAGTAATGAAACACTTGAAGTAGTTAGGAATCATGTAGTTAGTATTCAATTGAGTCATGGGCCAGGCTACAGTCCAGTGATAATTAGAGATGGTATTTTGAGATTAAAAATCCAGGCTGATATTGCAGAAAATGAAAGTCTTCTTCCCAGGGCAAAGAGCCTGTTAGGGCATCTCTCATAGGACACCTAATTTGTATAAATGTTTCCTCCTCCTCCATTCCATTGAAGCCAAATGTTAGAAGGAAGTTATTTCTAAACATCAAACATTGGCAGCTCAGGAAGACCATGCTGACTAAAGATCTTAAGATACAGTGGCCTACTATAAACCCAGAGGCCCTCCTTTATGTGCAGGTAAACAGAAGCCATAAGTAGACATGGACCCTAGTGACCAACGTCAGGAATCACCAAATGAGAATGACCTTCAAAAATTACCTGATTTTCCTTCCTACAAATGTGAGATTATCTCAACTCTATTGCAGTAGCCATCCATTTTCTCTTCAGAAAGATCTGTCAGGAGGTTCAGTGACAAAGGCAATATATCAGGGCAGCCCTGCTCAAAGTCCCATCCTCAGGCCAGTGCCTTGCTGCAGGCTGTCACTGGTCCAGATAGCACAGAAACTGAAAGTAAGCAGAGAATCATTTATAGCAATTTGACACAGTAATTTTATCACCATCAAATATAATAGGAATATTTTGTATTGTGTTTTACAAAATTATTAACCCATAATGAATTGTAAACAAGAAAAGATAAAAATCAGCCTTCACCAGAGAGAGCTTGAAAATGAGTGTATGAGAGGACATCTTAACCAAAAAAGTTATCTTCTAAGGTGCTAGATTGCTGTGGGAACATCAGCAGATCATTATTTGAGATTTTAATTTGCAAAGATCAAAAATTAGTCACCAGGTTTTTCCAGGTAATATATAATGAAGTAAAATCTGTCCTTCCCTGAACTCTGTTGAAAGACACCTGGCTAAATCCACTTGACTGTGTTGATTGGAGTTCTTGGCCATATGCCTAGATACAGAGGATTCTATGACCCTAACCAAATGGTATATACCTTATGTCATCTTCTACAGGAAGAAATGGAAGAAATGAAAGAAAATAGTTGAATTACCACAAACCTACTGCTACCCTCAGACAACCAGGCCTAACAATGGTGATTGTAGCATTAACTTTATATGTTAGAGGTCGTTATGAAGGTAAACACTCCTTTAGCATTTAAGCAAACAACAGGTTTAACTAACTGATATTTTGTGTATTCTTCTTGTATCATTCATGAGAAAGCCACAAATGACTGGGTTAAAAGTTAATAGGAAGGATGTATTTTAAAAAGCTACTAGATTTTGTTGTATGACAACAAATACAACTTTGTCTCTTCCACATAAGCCTTGGGCACTGAAAAGTCATCAAAGATCTTGATTCGCAAAGATCAAAGGACATTCAGCTTAGTTTTAGTGTCAATCCGATTCTCATGTATTCTCTTTGAAAATCTGTTTTTAAGAAAACCTGTTTTAATATATGTGATAACTTTTTCAGCATAATATTCAATTGTGTGATGTTGGGTAAGATATCTTGGTCTTGTATGTTTTATTTACCTCAAATGTATGTAGAAGGGTAGAATTACTGGATGGTTTCTGCCGCTGAAAGATTCCAAACAGCCTAAACAACCATTCTTCAATTAACAGAAATTTATTACCATGCTAGCTGAAGTTCTGGAACATGGAAGCCACACTGCAGTCCCCTCTCATGCCAAAGGAGCCTCCAGGGATCAGAGTGAAGGACGCACCTCCATGTGCTTAGCTGGAGGAAGTGCTCCTGCCCCCAGTAAATCCAGCCACTTTGTCTTCCAGGAACCTTGCTGCGTTGTCAAGTACAGTAGCCACCAGCCACCTGTAGATATTTAGACTTAAATATAATTAAGATAGAAGTTGAATTCCCCAATCACACAAGCTGCATTTCAAATGTCTGTATTGGGCAGCAGAGATATAGAATATGTCATCATTGCAGAAAGTTTTGTTAGATGACACTGTACTATGTTCAAGGCAGAACTGAGCCCTGGAGTACATCTTGTGCTTTGAGAGTTGCCTTGATCGAAGTCCTTATCCATAGCTGCTCTTGATGTGGCTCCTTTCAGCTGGAACAGACTCACACAAATAGGCCACCTATGTGGGTTTTCAAGAATCTCCCTGCCCAAAGGTATTGTACTGCTGCAGACAAAAGAATGTGAGAGTGCCTTCAAGAGGGCTGTTAGAAATAAAATCTTGTTAGGAACATTTTTGAGCCACAACTAGACTACTCCAGGTGCTCATGGTATATTCCTTCAGAAAGATGGGTCCAAGGAAATGGACAGAAAGGCAACTAAGATGATCAGATCCTCGTGGAACACATTCAGGATGCAGGGCTTTGGAAAGGATCAATATATTTCAAGCTAGAGTCTCCCGTAAGCTTTGTTGTTGTTAGGTGCCGTCAAGTCGGTATCTGACTCATAGCAACCCTCCTAGGGTTTTCAATGGCTGACTGTTTTCGGGATTGCCTTGGGAGTGGATTGCCAGGCCCTTCTCCCATCCAGTAAGCTTTAGAAATCATAAACTAATAAATATGGAATTGGAAACAGTGTAAGATGGCACTGAATTATGGTATTGATTAGGAATGCTGTAGGAGTTGTGGAAATGAGAGGATTAATGAGAGCCAAAATGGGGAAGGTAGAGTTAAGTGGGTACTTGAAAAACAGGTACAGTTTGAGTAGGTGGAGGAGAGAGGAATGCACTTCTAAGTTCTCAGAAGGGAACGCAATGGAACAGACATGAACGTGCTGTACTCACATTGTTTTCTGACATACTCAAGTGACAATGTCATGTTAATAGTGCCTTTCTCCTGACCATGCTCAAAAACAGAGAAATCTGTTTGTGTCAAGTAGGAGTTTTATAAAGACAGAAGCAAAAGAAGAAAGAAGCCTGGGCTACTTCAAACTGAGACTGAGGTCAACAAACATAATCCAAGCAAATTTGTATCCTATCTTGATGCCAATGTTGGAGCCTACAGGGCTCTTTGCCTCAGGAAATTCTGCAGACCACACTTCTCCATCTCCCCCTTAATTGATTTTCCAACACAGCACTTCCCAGGACTGTGCTGTCATCTTCACCTCTTCCACATGTGTGGGCACACACACACACTCACATACACCCACACAGGCTTTATAGACACTCCTCCAGCTTTTAATCCTGCAATCCAGTGGTCTATCATCTGGGCCACACATTGTACTCACCTGGGAGTATGATGCAGTCCCCTCTGCAGAGGATCATATTTTATTGGTCTGGGGAATAACCAAAGCATCAGAATTGTCATAAGCTCCCCAGGATGTTAATGTGCACCCAGTGTTGAGAACCATTGGTTTCCTGCCTCCAGAGAGAACTCACACCAGTCCCACCCTACAGCCTGGCTCAGATGGAACAATTTGAGACAAAATGCAAAGAATTTTAATTAGCTTGATAATGGCAGAACTGAAATTAGATTCCAAGTTTCCTGACTCCCATATGCACCATTTGCCTCATGGCCAAGATGCTTACATTTAAAGTTTTCTGATCAACCGGGCTGAGTGTTACATGCCTCTGATCCCAGCAACCCGGTAGGCTGAGGCAGGAGGATCATAAGTTTGAAGCCAGAGGCAGCCTGTGTAACCTAGCAAGACCCTGACTAAAAAAAAAAAAAAAAATGAGCTGGGGATGCAGCCCAATGTTAGAGCACTTGGAAAATGTGTGCCAGGCCCTGGGTTCAACCCCCAAGTACCACAAAAATAAATAAATAAATAAATTTGATGGCCAAAGTATGACCAGGAAAACAGAGAAGCCTTCAAATATTCCTTTATAAGAGACTTTCTTGAGTCCACTAGTACTTTACAGCAGGTCCCTTTGTGAGGACTCCCATCTGTATTATTCATTGTGTTGTTTAAGGTACTCACACTTAGCCCTCTACAACAGGAAGTAAAAACTTTTGCTTGGGGCTCTGTTCCTCTAACATCTGATTATCAATTTCCAATAACAGGAAAAGAAGCTTAAATTCAAGTCAGACACAAGCAAAGGGGGTTGGGAAGTACACCCTTCTCTCAACATTTTCTTTTGTTTTGTTTTAGTGTATTTTTTGACACAAGGTTTTACTATGTAGCGCAGACTGGCCTCAAACTCAGGATCCTCCTGCCTCCACCTCCCAAGTGCTAGGGTGTGCCACCACACCCAGCTCTCAACTTTTTTTAAAGCAAGCCCATAAGAATAAATGAATGTATAACAAGTCTTTGAAGGTGAGGAAGTAAAGATGGCATTCTTTTAGAATAACATTGCACATGTCATCTGTATATGCAGAATGAAAAAGAGGACCATTTAACAGGACAGAGATCTCCATTGCTTTTTGTCCACATATCAACATGTGAGTTAGATATACATAACCTTATAAAGATCATTCCTAAGGCTTGAGGCTCAGATATGCTCTTGGTTGGCAATATTATTTCCAAAAATGTAATAGGACAAACGATTACATTGAACAATAGTAATTATACCAGATCATTAATAGAGGCGCTATGTTTTTATTACAACAATAACAGTAATGCAACCTCAAATGTAATTTAATACATACACATGCTTACTTCCATGAACTAGTGCTCTTGTTTGAAAATAGGGAGCAATAGGAGGAATTGGAACCAGATCAGCAGGAAAGGAATTTTATAAGATTGAATTCAGGGGCTGGGGATATAGATCAGTGGTAAAGTGCTTGCCTAGCATGTGGAAGACCCTGGGTTCGATCCCCAGCACACACAAAAAATAAACAAAATAAAATATTTTTTTAAAAAAAGATTGAATGTAAGGCGTAGCTCAGGAGCAGGGCGCTTCTCTGGGTTCAATCTCCAGCCCCACAAAAATGGGGAAAAAAAGATTGAATCCAAGCAGCAGTAGCTCTTCCCCTGTCCCCAAGAGAAGAGGAGCCGCTGTTTCAGCCTCACTCCCACCATGAGGAGGAGGAGGATCTCACTGAGGCCTTATTTAATCTTTTACAGTATTGAATGTGCCTTCGTGTGTTTTATTTTATTGTCTCCTCTGAGCAACCTTGCTGTGACTTTCCTGGTAAGGAAACTGAGGTCTAGAGAGAGTTATAGTGACTCACCCTAAGCTATACAACTAATGGAGAGAAAATTCTGGCTTCCATAACACAAACTGAAAAATATTCTTTCTAAGGCTTTTTATTCCTTCTTTTACTCTAGAGAGTGTCACTGTGATATAGATGCAAAATTAATAGAGCTAGAACTGACTTTTTAAAATCCTTAGTAGTATCATTACTTTCTCATTATGTTTTTAGTAACCACATTTTGTTTTGTTTTGTTTTGAGACAGAGTCTCACCACATAGTCCAGACTGGCCTCAAACTTGTGATCCTCCTGCTTTGGCCTCCATGCATCACCATGTCCAGCTCCAGATTTTTTTTTTTTTTTACAGTGCTGGGGCTTGAACCCAGGGGCCTCAGTGCGTGCTAAGCAAGCACTCTCCCAACTAAGCTAAACCCCCAGTCCTCAGCTTTTTATTTTTAACAAGGGAATACCACAGAAGGCAAAAGCAAAGTGTTTTGTCCACGTTGCACATAAAGTTTAGGTCAGCCAAACAGTTTTGTCAGGAAATCCCTATTGGAATAAATCTGGAACCATTACCATCACCAAAGGATGCAGCAAATCCAGTAATTCTTTGAGCACAAAAAAGTAAGGCAGCTATGGCAGCCCCTAGAATACAATTGCAGCAAGCCTCCAAAATGGGATTACCTTAAGCATGAAAGGACTCCCATCTATATTATAGTTGTTGTTGTTGTTAGGTGCCATGGAGTTGGTATCTGACTCATAGTGACCCTACCTACAACAAACAAAACACTATTGTCAGTGCTTCTCTGCTGTTCATAGGGTTTTCAATGGTGGATTGATTTTTGGGAGGAGGTTACTGGGTCCGTCCCTCAAGCCTACAGCACCTGGTGTTCCCATGCGGTCTCCTATCCAAGTACTAACCAGGCCCGACCCTGGTTAGCTTCCGAGATCTGATGGGATCGGATGCCACAGGGCTACGGCTGCAGGCATCTATATTATTACACGTCTGATACACATGATATTCCACCTACTCGCATTATCCCTTGAGATTATTAGCTTCTCCGAGGCAAAACTTCATGCTCTTTTGTTTCCTCTTCTCCCGCAACAATTCTTCCTAATCCTTACACTCCCTAATGTCTATATTATCCTTTCCATTTATCAGGGCTGCCCTCTATGTTCACCTCTAGCAGATTGTTCCTGCATGAAATTGTTTATAAAGGAAAGAGAAATGTCATTGCTATATGTTGTATCTGGCCCCACATGCCTAGAAATGGCCTTTCCTTAATTCCTACAGCATCTGTACCATGGCATTTTCTCAGTTGTTGAACACCTCCATTGCCCATGGGAGTTAAATATTATAAAAGAGAAGGCTCAGTGGTAGAGTGCTTGCCTAGCATGTCTGCAACCCTGGCTTCAATCTGTAGTGTAAGAAAAAGGATAGGGGAAGACTACGGGGGAACAGGGAAGAAAGAAAAAGAAAAAATGACAAGAGAGCAAAGAATTTACTTCTGGTGTCAATCCTTGACCTGTAAAATTTTATGTTTTTGCATTTGGTAGATAAACAGCCAGCCTCATGAGAGAATCCTTTGGCACATGAGCTCCTTCCCATAAGGACCTCTCCCCACAGCAGTGCTTTCTCTTGGATATCCTTCATTGTAAATATAGGAATTCTGCTAATAAGAAATGATACCTTGTTTGACGTTATTGCCTGATCAGCATTTCAGCCAGAAAAGGAGCAAAAGGAAAAGTGTTCTTTGAGGAAGAAGGTATCAGATGTGGCTGTTAAATCAGAAGTCAGCAAACTACAGCCCAGGGGCAAATCCTCCCTACTACCTGTTTTTTTGTAAATAATGTTTTATTGGAACAAAGCCACACCCACTTGTTTCAGATTGTCTTTGGCTGCTTTCACTACAAGGGCAGAGCTGAAATGTGGGAAAAAAGATCATATGGGCCCACAAAGCCTAAAATACCGTATATTCTCTAATCTAGTCCACGCACTTTCAGGTTTTAGAGGGCACAAAATCAGATGCAATTAGAATTGTGTATGGGTTGAAGAGGGCGTAAACCCACTCTGCATGCCATTCTAATCTACATGAGAGAAATAGAAATGTAGTTAAGAGGTGGCAAACCCAAAGGTCTACCAGAGCCAAGCAGGGGACAGAAATTGTGCTAGGCCAGGTGGGAGCTGTGAGGAACTAGAGAGCCTATGCCCTCCTTGGGGACAGTCACCTCTCAGTTCCTGCCTTGCATGAATGTGGACCCAGTGTTACCAGGACCCCCAGATTTTTTGGACCTCCTGGAAATGTTTGTTGTTATGTAGTCTCCTAATATTGGAATGTTGACACCTGATTAAAATTCAAAGGGCTGTGGGTGTAGCTTAGTGATAGAGCATGTACTTAGCACGCACAAGCCCAGCGTCTGATGCCCGGCACCATATTTTTAAAAGCTTTTTAAAGAAAAATATCAAGGCATCCGCACACAAACCTGCACATGGATGTTTGTAGCAACTTTATTCACACTGGCCAAAACTTAAACGCTAACAAGGTATCCTTCAGCAGATGATGGATAAATAACTATGATCCGTGCAGACAATGGGATATTATTCAGCACTAAAAAGAAATGAAGTTTCAGGGCATCAAAAGACACCAAGAAACCTTAAGTACATACTACTAAATGAAAATCTAGAAAAGCTACACACTGTATGCGTCCAATTATATGACATTCTGTAAAAGGCAAAACTCTGGAGACAGGAAAAAGGATCAGTAAAAAGATCAGGGACTGGCAGGAGGGAGGGATGAACAGGCAGAAGATATGATATTCAGGGCAGTGAAACTATTCTTTACAATACTATAATGGTGGACAACATGACATTATACACTGACCAAAACTTACAGAATGTACACCACCAAGAGTGACCCCTAATGTAAACTGTGAAGTGTGAGTGATAATGTGTCAATGTAGGTTCGCCATTTATAACAAATGTGCCACTTGGGTGCGGGGTGTTGATAGTGGAGGGTGCTGTGGAGGGGAGGGCATAGGGGACAGGAGGTCACTGTACTTTGACTTCTTTTTTGCTGAGAACCTAAAGTTTCTTTTAAAAATAAAGTCCACATCTAGGGATCAGATTGAGCTCTCAATCCACCAATTTACAATTTCTGTTATGGAATAAACTATAGAGGGCAGGCCAAGGTCCAGCCAAAGTGGCAGCTGGTCAACTGATTAACCTCAGAGAGGCATAGCAGAAGATAACAGGGCTGTCCTGACTAGCACAGTGATCACAGCACCAGGAAGGCTGAACTAGGCGTTAGATGTAGGTGAGCATGCCAGCAGTTGGTATCAAAGGCTTTGCAAGAATGGCTTTCTGGGTCTGAGCCACAGACCTAAAGTCCTGGCTACTGGGGACAGCTGACCAGGCAGAGAGGATCCCTGTTGTAAAACAACTAGGGAACCAATCAGATTATTAGGATTGACACTCATTGTGACAAAAGTAAAAGGTGATTCAGTTATCAAAGTAGGCCACAAAGCAGGAATTTACTTAGTCTCAGCATCCAGGCTAGAATTATGGCTTAGGGTCAGAGCAAGCTCACTGGCTTTTGAGTCTAGTTGGGACTTTTTGGGAAATATATTCTGGACACCCAGTTCAAAGTACTGGTAAGTTAAGAGAAAAACAAAAAGGAATGTGTTGATTTATATAACTGAAATAACGATAGAGCTGGCTTTAGGCCACTTGCTGTTGTTTTTAGGTGCTGTCCAGTCAGTGTCCAACTCATAGTGATCCTTTGTACAACAGGCGAAATACTACTATCAGTGCTTCTCCGCTGTTCATAGGGTTTTCAATGGCAGATTGATTTTGGGGAGTGGGTTGCCAGGTCCTTCTCCCAATCCTACAATACCTGGTGTTCCCAGCAGTCTCCCATCTAAGTACTAACCAGGCCCAACCCTGTGTAGCTTTTGAGATCTGACGGGAACGGAGGCCACAGTGCTACAGCTGCAGGCATTTTAAGCCACTTAGTTGTCCATTAAGGTATTAGGAGTCTGTGTCTGTCATCCTCCTACTGTCTGTTTCTGTTTTCATCCAGGCCATCTCCACAGGGTGATCCCCAGTGGCTCCAGGCTTACATTATTGTAACTAGCAATCTCACTGGGAAGAAGACTTGTCTTCCCCCATAGTCTCAATAAAATTCCCAGAATTGACTCTTAGTAGACTGATTTAGGTCCTGCACCCATTCATGAACTCATCGCTCTGAACAGAGTGGTGGAACACTTTAAAATTAGGCCTGGTAACCTCCACCAACATAATCATGTGGTCTATGAATGGGAGAGCAACAGGTATGCATAGGAAAAACCAAAGTGCCATTACAGAAAGGATGCTAAGTTGCAAATACAACAGAATTCTACCCTATCAAGTTATGCAAGTTACCAAGTACTTTTAAAATTCTCTCCCCCAGGTCTAGGGCTGGGGGCATAGCTCAGTGATGGAGCACTTGCCTAACGTGCAAAACTCTGAGTTCAATCCCCAGCACCACCAACTAAAAGAAGAGATCCTAGAACACCAAATAACACATTAAAAAGATGCCCTCATTTATAATGAAGTCTGAACACTAAGATTCTTCAGAAATGTTGTTTGTTGTTATTAGGTGCCCTAGAGTCGGTATCCAACTCATAGAGACCCTCATAGGGTTTTCAATGGCTGTTTCCGGATTGCCCCGGGAGTGGATTGCCAGGTCCTTCTCCCATTTTTGCGGTGTTGGGAATTGAACTCAGGACCTCAGAGCCTGCAGCACAGCGCTCTACCAACTGAGCTAAATCCCAGCCCCACTCTTCAGAAATACCTGTTCATTTTGATGAAACAGATCAAAATGAGAATGAAGCTATAGAACTTGTGACCATCAGTAAGTACTTCACATTTCAGGTAGATTGTAAGTGAAATATTAATATTTAACAATTCTTTGGGATGAAATCAAGTCTAGCATCTTACATTAAGATTAATTAGTTAATGTTTATAAAGTACTGTGCAGATATGACCTTTCAAAATGCTAACTATCTAAAAACTACATTATACCATTTTACTAAATGTAAAATATCTAATGTTCATCATTTCTTTGGTACAGGTTGGCAAAGATTCTTTTGGCAATGATTATATAGAAAACTTAAAACAGAATGATATTTCTACAGGTAAAATTTCATCTTTTATAAAGTTAATGTTTATGACTTTGTTCTATGATCTTGTTACAAGAAAAACTGAACACAGAATAGAATTATTAGATCCTCCCCTGGTGGCCAGAGAATTTTTATACACAGCTTCGTGTTTTCTTGCTTAAATGTCCTCTGCTTAATTCTTTCATGTACATTCCTCCAGATAGGAACAAAATGATAGGAGGTTACAAACCGTCATTTTATGAATATGTGACAGGTGATGAGGGAAAACAGGTGCCACATTCACAAAAGATATTTTAAGAAAGGTCATTGATGGAAACAATCATAGAAATCATCAAGGCAGAAAACTTTATCACAGAAGAGAAACAGAAGGCCAAAGAGGTTCTGTGATTTTTTTCCCCAAGCACACATGGCTAGTTGGAGATGTAGCCAGGACTAGAATGCAGGACTTCTGACTCCAGTTCAGAGCTCTTTGCTGCTGCCAGAGGCTGCCTGATCAGCACTGCTGTTCACATGCCAGACTGTGATTTTTGACAGGATGCAAATCTTAGGAGAATGAAGAAAATCAAAGGAGTTCATTTTATATGTTCGACCTTTCATTTTTTATCCCAAGTCTGCCATTTCTTTCAGTCAAGAAAATAAATGTGTTGGCCTAGAAAATGTCTATGTATACAGCTATAAAATTTGGGGAAACTGGGAGTGGGGGAGGTTTGAAGGGTTTTTGCTAATGCAGAGAAAAGGTGCCACCAAATGTAAAAATGCCCATTTTCTCATTGTATAGGTGATGGGTATAAATTACCACTAATTACTTGTTTTTTTAACTCATTCCAGATGGTTAAAGGTTAAAAAGTTTTTCCAAGAATTAGTGTCATATTGAAATTGTTAAAATAAATTATCCATGCCAGGCTGTATGTACATGATTGTAAGTTTCTTTTTCTTATAGAATTTACATATCAGACTAAAGATGCTGCTACCGGAACTGCTTCTATAATTGTCAATAATGAAGGTATGTGTTCTGCACGTTGGAATGTTATTTCATAGAGCAGCTCTTTTCCATAATGAAATTAGGAACATGAAATTTTACCCTAGTCCTATGGACCTCTTAGCACCACCACCTCTTCATGGCCTAACATGCAACTTGTCCAATGCATATACAAATGTTTCCCTTAATTTTTTCTCCCTATATTGATTATTGAAATAGAAAATTGTCCATCTAATATATATACATGAAGCGTTATGGTTGCAAATAACATTTATATCCTATAATGTCCACTTTACCCTTCATGTGAACTTAGAATTGACATTTGTCTCTAACAGCAGTCAAGTATTCATTTGTCATTTCCATTACACTTGTTGTTGTTGTTGTTAGGTGCCGTCGAGTCGGTATCCAACTCATAGCGACCCTTTGTACAACGGGAAACACTATTGTTAGTGCTTCTCTGCTGTGCATAGGGTTTTCAATGGCAGATTGATTTTTGGGAGGGGGTTGCCAGGTCCTTCTCCCAAGCCTACAGCTTCTAGTGTTCCCCGGCGGTCTCCCATCCAGGTACTAACCAGGCCCGACCCTGCTTAGCTTCCGAGATCTGACGGGATCGGATGCCACAGGGCTATGGCTGCAGGCTCCATTACACTAAATAAATGAATATAAATAGGTGCAAAAGAAAGTTTGAAGAATCATTTATAGCATATCTACTGAGCAAATGGCAGCAACTAATTGCTTATAACATCGCTAATGTTCAATTTTATTTCCTCTTTAAACAGCAATCAAATCTGAAGTCTCTATATAAATTAAGTCTGCCGTAAGACTTTACCATAGTTGAAACATTTCTCTTTAATAACAGTAACTACCTTCAGGTTAGGTTTTCATAATTCCTGCCAGCTCCTTTAAGTGTAAAAACACCTACTTAAGGTTTTCTTAAATTGTTGTTGTTAGGTGCTGTCGAGTCTGGTCCAATTCATAGCAACCCTATGTATAATAGAACAAAACATTCCCTGACATTCTGCCATGCCCAGCACTATTGTCAGTGCTTCTCTGCTATTCATAGGATTTTAAATAGTGGATTATTTCAGAAGTGGATTTGCCATATCCTTCTCCCTAGCCTGCAGCACTTGGTATTCCCAGGCAGTATCTCGTCCAAGGACTGACTGGGCCGACCCTGCTTAGCTTCTAATATCAGACAGGATCAGATATTAGGGTGCTATGGCTGCAGACTTTCTTAAATTAGGATCAATACTTAGAAAGATCAGATATTTTATGAAACAAAGTACACTGTGGGTAGCCAGCATGCATTGTGTTAAATTAGGGTTTTCTCAAAATGTGTTTTATTTATACAGAGGTTTCCACTTATCCATGGGACAATACATTGCAAGACCTGTAGTGGATGCCTGAAACCACATATACTGAGCCCTCTATCTACTGTTTTTTCCTATACGTATATGCCTATAAGAAATTTTCATTTACAAATGAGGAACAGTAAGAGATTAATGACAATAACTAATAATAGAATGATTATAACAATACACTGTAATAAAAGTTATGTGAATATAGTCCTTATCCCAACTATTTGTACTGTACTCGCCCTTCTTGTGATGATGTGAGATGATACAATCTATGTGATAAGGTGAGGTGAGATGAATAGCGCAGGCATTGTGATGTGGCATCAGATTCCTGTGTAAGTGTTACCCGAACACAAACACTGCAGTATCTCAGCAGTCATTCTGGTTACCATGATGGCTAAAATTACCTGAGAGGTGGTGTATGCATGCAGGTACTATATATGTAGATACATTGGACAAAGGGATGATTCACATCCCAGATGGGATGGAGGGTGATGACATGAGATTTCATCATGCTGCTCATAAGGGCATACAATTTAAAACTTTCTTGTTGTTAGGTGCCATCGAGTCAGTATCCAACTCATATCAACCCTACGTACAACAAATGAAACAGTATTGTCATCGTTTCTCTACTATTCATAGGGTTTTCAATGGCAGATTGATTTTTGGGAATGGGTTGCCCGGTCCTTCTCCCAAGCCTACAGCACCTGGTGTTCCCACACAGTCTCCCATCCAAGTGCCAACCAGGCCAGATTCTGCTTAACTTCCAAGATCTGACAGTATCAGACACCACGGTGGTACATTATGGGCCATTTAAAACTTATGAATTGCTTATTTCTGGTATTTTCCAGTTAATATTTCAATTTAATATTTTATAATTTTTCACTTAATAAATTGACCATAGCTAACTGAAACTATGGAAAGCAAAACCATGGATAAAGGAAGAGTACTGTAATGTGGTTTTGCAAGATTGTTTTAAATAGAAGATACGCTAGTCTTAATTCAACTTTAGTGATCCTAAAGTTGCAATAATAAATAAATATTCCATTTAAAGACAGGAGATAACTTTTAGTTCTAACAATAGAAAGTCTATGTTCAGAGCCGAGGGTAGTGGTACATACCTGTAATTCCAGTAACTCAGGAAGCAGAGATAGGAAGATCATAGGTTTGAGGCCCAAGGCAGCCTGTATAACTTAGCGAGACCCTGACTCACAATAAAAAGTAAAAAATGGGCTAGGGTAATGGCTCAGTGGTAGAGTGCTTGTAAAGTATGCATGAGGCTCTGGGTTAAAGCTCCTATACCAACATCATCATCATCATCATCATCATCATCATCATCATCATCATCGTAATGGGGGAGGAGGAGGAGGAGGAGGAGGAGAAGAAGAAGAAGAAGAAGAAGAAGAAGGAGAAGAAGAAGAAGAAGAAGAAGAAGAAGAAGAAGAAGAAGAAATAAGAAAAGAAAAGAAAAGAGAAAAGAAAAAAAAAAAGAAAGAAAGTCTGTGTTGATTACTTAGGCAATTATTGCTGCCAACAGCAACTCATTCCTTGTCTTAAACCTCATATTTTGTTTTAGGGATAGCTTCAAGTTTTCTTTCTCCCTTACCTTTGAAACAAAATCTTCATTTTCCATGCAGTGATACGGTTTAACGTTATATATTGCATGCCTATTATGGTAGACCTTTCCTGGTTTATAGTATGATAATGCTCTCAAGAGTAAATATTATAGAAGAACTAGGAGAAATTCAGAGAGATGGGACAATCAGCTCCATTAAATGAAGGAGTCTGTAAGCAAGGTAAATTAGTAAGCTTCATTTCAACAAGTTAAATTTGAGGCATAAGTGAGCTAGCCACCTGTCCATGGACAGCTACAGTCTTGGGCTTGCTGCGCAGCAGCCAGAGCCAGTCCAGAAATGCAGATTTAGGCTACAGTTGACTCCAACAAAGAGGATGAGGTCACTGACGGACAAAAGGAAGGAGAAATGCTGTCTTTCAGCAAGTGGGTACTTAGAATTTTTCCAGGACTGAGGTTGGGTTTATGCTGAACCATCTCTACTTTATTAAGTCCTCCTCCTGGCCAACAAACACATCTGTGGTAAGATGATAGGCTAGAATTTGTTCTGTGTTAGGAGGTAATTTTAGGTCATGTCTATACAAGATCAGCACGAGCAGCCTGGAGCACAAAAAAAATGCCTGCTGCAACTCATTCCTCTAGAGCAGTGCTATCCAATGGAAATAAAATGCAAGCCACATGTGGGATTTTAAATTGTCTAGTACACATGTTTTTAAAAGTAAAAATAAACAGATAAGTTTAATTTTGACATTATTTTTATTTAACTTAATATATCCAAAATATTATCATTTCAACATGTAATCAAAAACTTGTTTTAAAATTAATTTTTAAAATGTTTTTAAATAATAATAAAATCATTTACCTCCCTTTCCCTGTACTGTCTTTGAAATCCACTGTGTATTTTACACTTAAAGCACATCTTAATTTAGACTCGCCACATTTCAGTGTTCAGTAGCCACATGTGCTGTTCAGACTGCTGTGTTGGGCAGCATAGCTCCTAGGAGTTCCCTGACAGATAAGATGCAACCCCCACACACTCCCTTAAATAGGTGGGATTATAGAAAGTAGGTTCAAGTGAGGAGAACATATCAGATTCCTCAATCCTATTTCTTCTGTTTAATCTGACACAGTATAGGACAAATATCCCTCTCTGTATCTGGTGCATTTTCTATCTGTTGGATACTATAACATGGTCTAGAATGACAGAATCACTTCTTAGAGTACTATAGGGTACGCACCTGAACTGCCTGCACACTACAGCGCATTAGTTTTGAGCATTATACAAGTTTATTCTTACTTATACTCATGTATATAGTATCTTGGAACTCAGAATCTTTATACATTATATCAGCCATTTCTCAAAAAAAATTTAAAGTATGTTGTATATCATTTCTCAACTATTATCCCTTGAATAGAAGAATATTAACAAAGGAAATTATTTTAAGATTGTGCTTGAGGTAATCAGAATAAGTTAGGCATAGTGGTGTATGCCTGTAGTCCCAGCTACTTGGGAAGCTGAGGCAGGAGGATCACTTGAGCCCAGGAGTTAAAGGCTAACCTAGGCAACATAGCAAGATTCTATCTCAAAAAGAAAAAAAGTAGTAAGAATAATCTCAGAGGTATTGCAAAAGATAATTTGGAACTCAAAATTTAACCTGAATGTCCTAGAAATTTTAAAATAATACTTACAACATATTTTGTATAATTACTTTATAAAGATGTTATAACACTGGAGAAAATCATTGCTTGGCTTTGCTTGGTTTTAATATAAATATGTAGAATTTCTTTACAGGCCAGAATATCATCGTCATAGTGGCTGGAGCAAATCTACTTTTGAATACTGAAGACCTGAAAGAAGCAGCCAATGTTATTAGCAGAGCCAAAGTCATGATTTGCCAACTAGAAATAACTCCAGCAACTTCTTTGGAAGCCCTGAAAATGGCCCAGAGCAATGGAGGTAATTTTACATATTTCTCACTCTTTCTGTAAAATCTTTTATCACTCTCTTCATTAACCTTTTAAGTTAAGCAAAGCAATACTTTGTAGTAAAATATTCTTTCCTCCATCTGTGAGATTCACTGTCTTGTAGTTCTTGATAATGTTAGAAAAACTTACAAATTGGGTAAAAATAATGTGAGTAGCATATCCAATATCCCTAAATATAAATCTGTAATCTACTTAGCAGAAATGATACATGGAGTAATTAGACTCTCTCAAGCAGCCCACATCCTAGGTAGTGAGATGTTTCCTATCCTGAGAAGCAGATGTTAAAGCTTCATGTCCTGTTCACTCACTACCCAGTTACATTTTGATAAACATCTCTGGGAATCAAAGATTTATTCTTTCTCCTTCTCATAAAACTTTACCATCTTTTCAATAAACAATAAGATAGGATTTATATGGGAGAAGGACCTGGCAACCCACTCCCCAAAATCAATCCACCATTGAAAACCCTATGAAATAGCAGAGAAGCACTGAGAATATTGTTTTGCCTGTTGGACGTCGCTATGAGTCGGATCCAACTCAATAGCACCTAACAAGTATTTATATATTGTCATTGTCTATTGGGTGGCTCTTTTGTTTGACCTTTGATTTTGGAAATTTTCAAACCTACCAAAGCAGGCACAACTGTATGATGAAACCCATCACCCAACAATTATCAACCTGAGGCTAACCGTGATTGATCTCTTCTCCTGCCCATGCCCCACTCTTACCTTCACCAAATAACTGATGGACAGATTTTTTTAAATCCAGGTACTTTCCTTGTTGGCTTTTTTTCCCCTCCATTGCCAAGTGGGGAAAGCATCTTCTGAGTTAGAATCTCATTTCTGTCCCCTTGTTAGCTTTGTGCTCTTAGCAGAATTAGCTGATTTTTCTGAACCCATCTGTAAAATGCATAGAAATATACCATACAAAACTGTTCAATGAATGGAATGTAGTAAAATATGATACCAAGCATGGTATAGTACATGCCAGTAAATCCCAATTTTCTTCTCTCCCATCCATTTCTTTCTTTAAATTAAAATTAGGGTAGTCAAGCATGGTGGCAAATGCCTATAACCCCAGAACTAGGAGGTAGAGACAGGAGGATTAGAGTTCAAGTCCAGCCTGAGCTACATGATGACACCCTGACTCAAGAAAACAAACAAACAAAAGAAACAAAAAAATTAATATCCTGATCTAGCACCATTTGGTCAAAATAAAAAGTAACCATCTAAGACAATGGTTTCTACTTGATATTGTGGCAATACTTATGTGATTTATTTGAGAAAGAAAAAGAAAGAGAGAGAGAGAGAGAAAGGAAGGAAGGAAGGAAGGAAAAAGGAAGGAAGGAAGTAATCACATTGACTTCTCTAGATAAAACTTTCTGAACAACATACAAACCGATTCAAGAAAAAAAATACAGTGTGTCTATGTGTATGTGTATGTGCACTTAGATAAGTGATTTCTCCCAAAGTGTATAGTGTTCTATATAGTAGTAAATGGAAAATAAGTCACTTAAATGATTTTTTGGAGAATTTTACAGTGTGTGTCCTTATTTAACAAATTTTCCTTTTGGCAAAACAACCTGCTGTGGCAAATTCTCACTGACATTTACTGTATTTTTAATGGACTTGAAGCTGTCAGAAAGAATTCTAAGCCAAAATCCATTTGGTTACATTTTCTCGAAGTGTCCCGGATAGAGTCTAATGCTTATAGTAAGCTTTCTCTGCACTGGGCTCCTCTTGGTGGAGTGGCGTGAATACAGCTCCACTCTACTCTTGTTCCTGTCTCTGCCTGTGTAGATCAAAGCACATTCTCATGTAACTTCTCTTTCTTTCCTACTGTCCCTTGCTTCTCAGCAATCACTGTTTCATCTGTCCTAGTCTAGTTACCTGTTACCCACCCAGCTTGTGGAGGAGAGGAAGGTACAGCCACCACATGTGAGGACCTAACCTTTCTCAGGTGAGACAAGAGTAATCCTGGTGGGGTCTGGCGATGCTTCGTCTGTCACCTGCCATGCGCTCTTCCACTTGAGGCATCAAGAAGGGTAGTACACATAGTCTACCTCATATTTTTACCAAGAGCCAGTTTACCTATGTATTAATTCTACATGGCCTTTTCCACATGGCAGTTCCCTCTCATTTGGAAGGGATTCATTCCAACACCCCAGTAGATGCCTGAAGCCTCTGATAGTGCTGAATGCTATAATTTAATACCTTTTCTGTCTTAGCCAAGCACTTATCACATACTGTGGACCGTAACTTTTGCAGTTTGAGGTACAATAGCAAAACTAGCATTTTTTTCCTTCTTCACCACTTTATGGATAAAAAGTTCTTACCATAGATACCAGCAACCTCAGCATACATTTTATTCCTTAATAAGTCAAGAACGTTGACCTTTTCACTTTGGCATATCATAGTTGCCAACATCATTACTCTTATG